>PITA01008223.1:0-86182 GCA_004023965.1 Spilogale gracilis | reverse complement strand
AAACAAAGAGGCAACCCACAGAATGGGAGAAGATATTCGCAAATGACACTACAGACAAAGGGCTGGTATCCAAGATCTATAAAGAACTACTCAAACTCAACATCCAAAAAGAAGATGAACACATCAAAAAATGGGCAAGAGACATGAAGAGGCACTTCTCCATAGAAGATATACAAACGGCTAACAGACACATGAAAAAATGTTCAGCGTCATTAGATATCAGGGAAATTCAAATCAAAACCACACTGAGATACCACCTTACACCAGTCAGAATGGCCAAAATTAACAAATCAGGAAACAACAAGTGTTGGAGAGGCTGCGAAGAAAAGGGAACTCTCTTACACTGTTGGTGGGAATACAAGCTGGTGCAGCCGCTTTGGAAAACAGTGTGGAGATTCCTGAAAAAATCAAAAATAGAGCTACCCTATGACCCTGCAATTGCACAACTGGGCATTTACCCCAAAGATACAGATGTAGTGAAAAGAAGGGCCATATGCACCCCAATGTTCATTGCAGCAATGGCTACAATCGCCAAACTGTGGAAAGAGCCAAGGTGCCCATCAACAGATGAATGGATAAAGAAGATGTGGTACATATATACAATGGAATACTATGCCTCCATCAGAAAGGATGAATATCCAACTTCTGTAGCAACATGGACCAGATTGGAAGAGATTATGCTGAGTGAAATAAGCCAAGTAGAGAAAGTCAAGTATCACATGGTTTCACTTACTTGCGGTGCATAAGGGGTAATGTAGAGGACAGTAGGAGAAGGAAAGTAAATGGGAAGTAGGGTAATCCAGGGAGAGAAACGAAACAGCAGAGACTTTGGACACAGAAACAAACTGAGGGACTTGGTTGGAGGGGGTGGGGGAATGGGAGAGCCTGGTGGTGGGTACTGAGGGCGCCTATTGCATAGAGCACTGGGTGTGGGGAATGGGGAATGAATCTTGGAACACTGGAAAAAAAACTTAAGTAACAATAAAAAAAAGAAAATATGGAATTAGTATTACATAAAATGCTAATGAAAATAAGAGCTTAAAACAATGAGCTGGATTATTATGAAACAATTCAGTGATTTATTGCTAAATGAATATTACTGATTATAGTTGCTATAAGATATCAGAAAAGGGATAAAGAAATCAAAGAAGAATTAAATAAATGGAGAGTTATCCCATGTTTGTGGATAAAAGACAATATTGTCCAGGTATATTTACTTCCCAACTTTATCTACAGAGTCAATAAAATGCCAGTATACATCCCAACAAGGTATCTTACGGATATCAGCAAATTTATTCTTAAGTTTATATGAGAAGCAAAAGATCCAGACAAGCCAACACAATATTAAAAGAGAAGAACAAAATCGAGAACTAATGCTAACCACTGTTATGCCCCGTATCGGGAGCCCTGTATAGCAGGGGGTCTGCTTCTCCCTCTCCCCCTTCCCCTCCTCCCTGCTTGTGTTCTTTCATTCTCTCTCTGATGCACACACATGCACACGTGTGCACAGGTGCCCTCAAATAAATAAATAGATAGATAGATAAATAAATATAAAAAATACTGCCTGACACCAAGACTCATGATAAAGCTATGGTAATCAAAATGATATGGTATGGACAAAAGAATAAACAGATCAATGGAACCGAATATAGACCCAGAAATAGACCCCCATAAATATAGTCAACAGAGGTTTCATAAAGGAGCAAAGATGACAAAAATGGAGCAAAGATAGTCTCTTCAACAAATGGTACTGGAACAAGTGGGCATCAACATGCAAAAAGATGAATCTAAACACAGACTTTATGCCCTAAACAAAAATTAATTCAAAATGGATCAGAGACCTATGTGTACAAGGCAGAACTATAAAAGTTTTAGAATATAGCATAGGAGGAAAGCTAGATGACCTTTTAGTATGATGATGACTTTTTAGATACAACATCAGGAATACAATCCATGAAAGAAATAATCGATAAGCAAAACTTCATAAAATTAAAACTTCTGTTCTGCAAAAGACAGTTATCACAAGAATGAGAAGACAAGCTGCTGACTGGGAAAACATATTTGCAAAACACACATCTGATAAAGAATTCTTACCCAAAATATACAAAGAACTCTTAAAATTCAACAATAAAAAAATTAACAACTCAATTAAAAAATAGGCCAACGACTTTGACACCTCACCAAAGAAGATGTACAAGTGAAAATAAGCATATGAAAAGATGCTCCATGTCATATGTCATCAGGGAAATGAAAATCAAAATAATAAGACACCACTATGTGCACATTAGAAGGGCCAAAATCTGGAACACTGACACCACCAAATGCTGGTGAGGGTGAGGAGCCACAGAAATTGCTGGAGAGAGTGCAAAATGTTACAACTACTTTGAAAGATATTTTGGTGGTTTCTTACAAAACTAAACATACTCTTACCGTGCAATTCAGCAGTTGTGCTCCTTGGTATTTATCCAAAGGAATTAAAAATTTATGTCTACACAAAAATATGCACATGGTTGTTTATAGCAGTTCTATTCATAACTGTCAAAACTTGGAGACAACCAGGATGTCCTTCAGAAGATGAATGGAGACATACACTGGGGCACATCCAGACAATGGGATGTTATTCAGAGCTTAAAAAAAAAAAAAAAGAGAGCTATCAAGCCATGGGAAAACATGGAGGAAACTTAAATGCATATTACTTAGCAAAAAAAGGCCAATCTACTGTGTGATTCCGGCTATATGACATTCTGGAAAATGCAGAACTATGGACACAATAGAAAGAGTACTTGCTACCGGGAGTGGAGGAGGAGGAGGAGGAGGGATGAATAGGCAGAGCAGAGAGGATTTTTAGGGCAGGGAAGATACTTTGTCTGATAGTATGATGATGGATATATGTTACCATACATTTGCCCAAACCCATAAAATGTAGAACATCAACAGTGAAGCCTAAGGTAAACTTTGGACCTTGGATCACTATGATGTGTTAATGTATGTCCATCCTTGGTAAAAAGTGTACCATCCCAGGAGGTGGTGTTGATAATGGGGAAGTCATGCATGTGTGGGCATGGGCGCATGACGGAGACTCTGTATCTTCCTCTCAATTTTGTTGTAAACAAGAAATTGCTCTAAAACATAAAGTGTTTTCTTAAAAAAGAAAAAAAGCTTATGCACTGAAAAAATAAAAGAAGTTAATAGGTTGAAATTTTTTTAAAAATATACATAAATTTCAGGGATGAACAATGAAATACTTGCAGGGTATGAATAAGAAGATAAATGTGTGCATTTATAATTAAATTATAACGCATCGTCGGAGCAAGAATACATTATCTCTAATTTACCAGGCCTTAGGACTTTAAAGCTTCTAACACCTACTTGCCTGCATTTAACTAGATATTCACAATACCCACATACAGCAGGCAAGTCAGCAAACTAAGGCTCAGAACTATTCTTCTGACTCCTAATGCAATGCTCATTCAAGGGCAAAGGACCAAAATAATTTAACAACTTTCTTGATTAACTCTCCAGCCTTTATTGAAACTTTAATACTTAAGGTCAAAAAGACTCACAAACTTTGGCTCCGGAAATTTGGAAAATCATCAGGAGATACAGGTACAAAGTAAAAAGCACAAATGCTCTCTAAATTATAAAACTCAAGAAAGTGTTAGTGGTGGTTGGTAATCTCTGTTAGGCACCACTTCCCAAGTTCCTGAACCCAGAGATGGAAATGCCATTTCAGTCCCAACTATAGCATAGCCAATGAAACATCCCAGGCCCTTCTGAGCAAGGAGTGGAGACCCTACCAGAGTGTCCCCTTCCTCCATCAGTTCCGTATGCTGTCAGGACCAGAGCAGAAGGGAGGAAATTGCAGCCTCCTATTTTATGACCTTCATGTTGTGCTGAAGGATTTAAAACAGCCAGCCCCACCAGTGAGGCTGGGCGCTTTGGGAAGCCTACTCTTTATATTTTATTTGCTTCTGTTGCAGTCTCTGTGCAAGAGATGAAGACAAGTCCCTCCTGGCAGCGAACCCTGCTGAGGTTGAGGGGGAGAGTGTGGACCCAATCCAGGGGGGCAGGGTGGACCCAATCTAGGAGGGCAGGCTCACGAAGTCGATTTTCCGCAGAGCCTTACATATTGAATATGTTATACAAACCACAGTGGCTGAGAGAACTCCAGGGTCAGCCAAATCTAAATTCAAATCCATGTTCTTCCACTGGCTAGCTATGCAATTGTAAGAAAATTATATGACTTTTCTAAGCCTCAGTTTCTTCTGTAGCCTGAGGATAATAAGCCCCACATCATACCATTTCTGTAAGGATTTAATGGTATAAGGTGTGTATTTGGCATAGAGCCTCCCACAGAATAGTAATTGCTAAGTATTGCAGTTACTGTTGTAATAACTATTACCAATTATTATTAAGGGCTTAATATGCCAACCAAGTAGTCAGAGTTGAATGGAGTGAAAGACTAAGAACATCTGGGTTTAGGATCTCTGGGTCAACAGATCAGAGTGCTGGTTGTCCTTTCTTTTTTGGAATGATTGGGAAAGATGGGCTTTGGGGGACTGGGAGAGGTAAAGTATATGCATTTTTAAAAAATGAACGAAAAAGGAGAAAGTTTCCTTCCTTCCAGCACCTAATGGCCATTGGGCTTAGAGGGGGTCAAGCCTGGGTTAACCACCTTGGAGAAGGTATCTCAGTAGAAGGCAATGGCATTGGCTTTGCAGCCCATGGGGAAGAGGAGCCCCATGTGCCTGGGCCCAAGTGTCACAGCCTCATCAGGGTGAAGCTAGACAAGGAGTTCTGAGCCTGGGTCACTCAGCCCTGGGTCAGTGCCAAAGGAGACCATCCTTTAGCAGCCAGCTCTTCCACACTGAGCCCACACGGGACAGGGAGGTCAATCTGTGTCAGGAGGAAGATGGTTCATTAAACATCTCCAGTAGGTGTATTTGTTTGCCCCGTCTATGTAATCCTCATCTAACTGTAGTACTACTTTCATTTTGTAGATGATGAAAGTGGAGTTCAGACAAAGACCAAGGTCATAGTGCCAGTAAGTGGCTGATCAGTCACTGGTGTGCATGACTCTGAAAGCCAGCTCTGTCTAAGATTCCACAGGGCCTCACCCAAGTCCAGGAAAGATCTCACAGATCTAGAAATCTGGAGAGTCAGATTCCAGCTGCTCCTCTGCCCCTAACTAGCTGGATGACTTCGGGCAAGACATCTTGCTTCTGGGGACTGGGGATTCCTCATGTGGGAAAATGGGACAGTGGCTTCAATGACTCATAAGGACTTCACGTGTCTGCCTGCCTTATAGGATGGTCTTCCAGGCCTAGTACACTGGGAGAGATGTATGCTCGCTGATGGAACACACATAGGCAGACGTGGAATCCTCTGCTGGTTCCATCCCATCAGCACTTGCCGGCTCCATCCGCACATCCCGTTCCCCAGACTCTACACTTCATCTTCCCCTTCCTCTCCCATCCCTACACACACAGTCCCCCAAGCTGGGACAAATGCCCATGGGTCCCTCTGCCCTAAGACGCACATTCAACAGTATTCAAATGGACAATGTTGAATTGAACAGTGTCCCCAGGGAACATTAAGTCAGGTTAATTCCTATTTATTTCCTTTGAGATTTAGTTATTAACCATTCATGTCCTGAAATCATGGGGACGCTCCAAGTCCTTAAATGACTTGGTTATTTATCTGGGGTTAAGCAAAGCCTAGTCTGGTGTTTGGCCTAGAGCTGCGGCCCTTCCCCTTGCCCACTCCCCAGGCCCAACCCCACCTACTCAGCCATACAAGGAACTAACGGACTCTAGCCTACCCACCGGGGAGGGATTCCTTCAAAGCCACACTCACCCTAAGGGCCTCACAGATGGGTAACTACAACCTCTCATTTTCTCTGTGAAGCCCTGAACTAATTTGAACCTGGGGATCCCAACTTTATTAGGAGGAACGATGGACCAGAAGTCTGGGGAGACTCAGGATAGCTGTCAGTAGTCTATCATCTGAGAACTTTCCACCATCATCCCAGACCTGGGCATGGGAAATAGAGCTAGGAGGTATTAGCTATTCCAATTCTGAGAACCTATGGAAGAGGGGAGAAGATAGGGGTATTCACCCCCAAGAACACGTTCCTAGGAAGGTAGATGTGAGTGTTTTCAGTGCACAGGGTGCCATCCCGTAGTGTAGAGGCTGAAGGCATACTCCTGAAGGGGAATGTATCTTGGCACTTGCCAGCTACAGGACCTCAGGAAAGAGATTCAATCCCGTCCTATCTCTTTGACCTTTTCTGATGTGTAAAATGAGGCTAATCACTTAGCACATGAGGTCTTCATAAGAAATGAAACAGTGCAAAGATCTTTTAGTGAGTACTATGAAACTATTACAACTTAGGGTATTCATGGTGAGGTCTGCTGCGAAGTTTACACTCTTTTGTTTGACAAATTCAGCTTATTTTATATAAGGTTTTCTTAAATAAATCTTGAGACTCCAGTCTCCCACCAGAAGAAAACTTGCTTTCTTTTTTTTTTTAATATTTTATTTATTTATTTGACAGAGAGAGAGAGAGAGAGAGAGAGAGAGAGAGAGAGAGAGAGATTGACAGAGCACAAGCAGAGGGAGCAGCAGTCAGAGGGAGAGGGAGAAGCAGGCTGCCTGCTGAGCAGGGGGCCCAGTCATGTCGGACTCCATCCCAGTACCCTGAGATCATGACCTGAGCCAAAGACAGATGCTTAACCAACTGAGCCACCCGGCACTGCAGAAAACTTGCTTTCTTTGAAGGCGTATTAGAGAGGAATTGTATTGCTATACCAGTGGATTATAGACAGAGACAGCCAGCCACTTGTCATGAGAGTTGAGGAACAGAGGGATCTGCACAAGTTCTCATCACCCCTGAGCTGCCCTACCCCACCTTCGTGGTCCTCTAAGACCTTGAGACATATTTAGTGGTGGAGAGGTGATGAACACATGGCAGCGTGGAAAGATGGGTGACAGTGGGTGGTCATCACCATCCTATAGCTCACCATTCAGGTTTCCTCTTAGACAGTCCCTACCTCATCCAGAAAATATAAACTGGTAGAAAACCAGATCCAAAACTATGTGGTGTGAGACTCTGGGGAAGATGGGAGCAAGAAATGATCAGGAGGAAGGAAAAGCTTATTCCTTCCCAAAAGGACCAAGAAGAAAGTAGCAGGTAGAACACCTTTTAAAAAAAGAGGCAATCAGTGAATGGTTTGAGATTATTCTAGCTGGTAGAGTCATCATCGATGGATAAAAGAAGAAGGGGACCAGTTTGGAGGTTCTAGGGAGCCATATGAATTTATCTGAGCCACACATCAGCCCCAGAACAGGAGCCATAGTGTTTGAACATTTGAAAAGTCCCAGAGAATAAAAGCCCCGAAGACCGTGTGGAGCCATGTGGCCTCCAGGGCAGCATACAGCAGAATCACTTCCTGCCCTGCCCTGTGTCCAACAAACACAGAAATGTGTTTGTTCTGTGAGACTGGCTCATATAAATGACGTGAGCTAATCTCACCACATTCAGAAATGTTTTAAACAAAATAAAAACCATAATTGGCCCTCGACCAACTCTGAACACTCAGAATGTTTAATCCCAGGGTTTTCACCCCCTCCCGTAACAAGGGCCTTTACCAGCCAAAGCCCCCTCCCTGTGCTTGAATTCATCATCCTTTCTTATTTCCCTGACCCCCAGGTCCTCCCTCCGGCTTTACAGGCTGAAAGCTTCACAGGCATTCTTGACTCTTTCTTTTCTTTTCCTGACTCCAACATCATCATGTTCTGCTAATTCCTCTGCAAAGCATTCACATTTGCTCTTGGTTTTCCACCTATGAGGCTACAACCCCAACCTAGGCCATCATCCCTTCACACTGTTTTATGACCCTCTTGACACCCATGTCTTCCCTCCAATACTATCTGCAGAAGGGTTCTTTTTCCGTGCCTTGTTCCATGTGATGTCAGTGACCCCCGTCCCTGCCAAGTTTTATCTCCCCTTAATCACACTCAACTCACCAGCAGTGGGGTCTGTTTGAACTCTCTAGTCCTCTATCCCTGCATGGCAGAGCCGGCTCAGTCTTTAAGCTTAGCTTGGGGGACACTTCTCCTGTGAAGCCTTTCCTCACCCACCAAGGGACAGAAGTTCTGTGTTCCTTTGCTCATCCCTTTTGCATAACATTAATCACATTTATCCTTTGAGTGGTAATTATAAAACTAAATCATTAGCTACTTATTCATCTCATTCAAACTCCCTTCCTGCCAGCTCCCTGCATAGAGCCTCACAACAGAAAACTCTAGAAAAACGTGTGAATTTATTCCCACTGTTGCAATCCTGTCTGCACATACCTATAGTCCATTATCCATATTTATCCCAACCTTCTCATCATCCCCTTTCTGATCTTGTTTATTTAAATCCTACCCACCATTCAAGGCTCAGCTGCTTCTAAACTTGTGCACGGGAACCCGAAAGGCAAAATCCTGCCATCTCAATTTCATCTCTTTCTAGAACAGGATGATTCTAGACTGGATACCTAGAATATGAGTATATTAGAGAATCTGACTGGGTAGTGAATATGATTGCAGTAAAGCATTTGACAAGTGTTTCAAGATAGCCTCCAAGCATGGAAACTGGGCTGGATCCTAAGATACGGTAGCTGGGTAATATAATGAGGACAATTAAAAACTAATTGAATTACCATATCAGAAGGATATAGCCCTCAGCTCTATACTTAAATTATTCCACAAATATTTGCCGAGTTTCATATTTTTATTAATGACTTAAATTGTGGCATATGAGTTATGCTTAATACCAATTGTCCGAATTCAGGAAAGAGGGTGGGGGTGTTGGTCATGATTTATCAGCAATGGACTTGAAAAATATCTAAGAGTTTTGACTGATATAAAACTCAGTAAGTCAGAATGATAGAAGAAGGAAGAAAAGAAGAAGGGGAGAAGGGAAGGAAAGAAGAAGGAAAGAGAAATAAGGAGAAAATATAAATGATTTCAGGTGATATAGGTGGAAATCAAGGAGCGCTTTGCAAGGCTTTGGGCCCTAGAGGTTAATGTGAGATACCTGAACAAATAGCTCTGTGGTCAAATAAGTTTGGGAAACACCAGGTTAGGGGAAGATCAGCAGGACCACTCAGGTCCTCCAGTACTCTGAAATACATTCTGAAATATCCAAGAGGTTATGAGTCCACAGGATTTCCCAAACATATTTGACTGAGACTAACTGACCACCCAGCTCTGACCCCCAAATCACATCACAGGAACTTGCATGAGTGAAACTCACTTTGAGAAGCAAAGGACTTCAGCTCCCTGGGCTGTTCAGAGTCTATCTAAAGTGTAGCATGCAGCTCCAGGGAACCTCAAAGGAAACTCAAAGAAAGAAATAGAGATCAGTTGGACAGGACGAAGAAGCGCATTTAGGTTGGCAAAAATATTCAAAACCATAATATCTGAGGAATGCTGGAAAAACTGACTTGTTTTGCCTGGAGAAGGGCTGACTTGGCAGGGGGTGAGATGATCACAGAATGTTGAAGGCTTGATAATTGTAATCAAATATGTGAAGAACTGACATAGGAGGAAGGAATTGAACTTGTTCATGTGTGACCTCAAAAGATAAAACTGGGACCAGTGGTTGGAATTCTAAATGAGTCATGTTTTAGCTTATCTTATCCAGTTTTTGTTTTACATATTACTTTTGGCTAAAATTCTGCTGAGGTGCTTATTGTCCAGCTAGGAGTTTTATATTCAGGAATTTCCAATTTCCCTGCTTTTCCTTTTTTGCCTAGCAATGGGACTTGAGTCATGGGGGATCAAATGGGGCACTCAAATCCTATCTGAGGTAGTGAAAAGAGATGAGTCCCTGCATGGGCCCCAGCCAAGACCTTGAAGGAAATATAAGAGTCAAGCCAAGAATAATAAAGAAAAACCCTAGTCCAAAGGGCAGCAGAGCTAGAGCCAAGAGTCAGGCCGAGGCAGAAAGAACATTGGGGCAGGTGCAGGTCAAGAGCCTGGTCTGGGGTCATTGCTGCAAATAGCTGCTCACTTGTAGGAAATTAGCACATGAAATGTCAAACTAACATAAAGATACAGGATGGCAAAGGGTCCCAGACAGCCAAGTTGGGCAGCACTGAGGAATCTTTTTTAGGCTATTTCAGGTAGATAATCTGCCATCGACATGAGCAGTTAAGTGACCCTCATATAAAACATCAATATTTGCATAAATTCCACTAGTCTCCTTCAATTATCCTCCAAAGACTAATACTTTAAGAATATTTTCATTGGGTTGAATTTCTTCAGAACTTGAACTAATAGATCCAAGTTCTTTGTTGTACAAGTGAGGAAACAGAAGCCTAGAGAAGGGCAATGTTTTGTCACAGTAACAGAACTTGATAGATTGTGGAAGGGCAGAAGTGGAGCTATCATTCTCTGAATCGCCCAGCCCATTTTTGTCCCTTTGTATTCACAATGACACCCAATACAAAGATCAAGTCCCAATCTTTGCCCCATAAATGTTGAAGTAAATTAAGTAGGCAGTGGTTGTCAAAAACTAGTGTTGACTCTCCTATTAAATAGCAAAAATGGAAGACCAAGGAACCAATGCAGCTTCTGCTCTGGATGTAGATTGATGCCCTTATTTGGCACCAGGGCATGAAGGACCCCTGGCTATCTTCCACATAAGAGTGCTGACCTGAGCTCTAAGAGCTGACCCAAGGAAAGTCCTGTGAGCCCAGATACACCACATCAGGTTCTGAGGTGATGCTAAAGAAGGGCTCTGGGGAGCCTTTGGCCCCTGGCTGCCTATAAATAAAATGCAATGTTAAGTTGAAATACGGGCTATAGGTTTATCCTTGCCTGGCATTTGGGAACCCCCCCAGGCCTCCAGAGCCATGCTGCCAGAAGAAGCCATGAACCCCCACAGCTCAGGGATAAGAGCTGCCTCCCAGCCAAGGCTCATAAAATTTCAAACAGAAACCCTATGAACCCAGGAAGATCAGCCTCGTTGACAAGAAACACATGGGCAGAGCCAACACATGGAATGCATTTTGGTCTGAACGGTTTCTTTTGATGATGTTTCCAAGGACTGAGACCACAGCTCTCTGCACCTTCGTGGCAAGTGCTCAAGTCTTACTTCTCTAGGCCTTGGCATCTTGTTAGAGCCTCCAGTCTCTGGGACTGTTGACTTTCAATGCCTTCATTGTGTCACAGGACTAGCCCCTGGCCCTTTGTGCCCCGACAAATTACGCATTGTCAGTATCTCAACCAGACCGTTTCCTCTGCCACAGACTCAGAGCTGTGAGCATGAACTCTCAATGGTAGGGCAGACATCTGGTATGGAATGCTCACCCTTGATTTTACTGAGGACCATTTCTCTGCTGGTTGCACCTCTTTAAATGAGCCCCTAAGCCAACCATGAACGATTTCTTCATCAGTTTCCCAACTGCATCCTGACAGTTACCACAATCCTTCTCTAGTCTTCCAACTGTCATCACTTCCCTCATTACTGAGCACCTGTTCCAAGTCCTGGGCCATGCCCACTGGCCCCTTCACATCACCCTCAAGCATTCTAGAGGTCTTTCTCCCAACCAAGCATGCTTTGCCTCCTCTGTGCCCCTTCTTCCCTACCCTGAGCACTCCTTCCCCTTTCATTTCCAACCCTCTGGTCTTTTAGCCACATTACAGCAACTTAGGTGCAGGTGGATGAAAGTCTGGGGGCATGTTACCATGCTTATTTTCTAAAATCGTCTCTACAGTTAGCCTATGTGGGTGGATAGATGGACGGGTGAGTGGATGAATGGATTGGTGGATGGATTAAAGAAATAAAAGAAATGAACAGTGACTTCCACCAGGCCCTGGACTTGGCCTGACCCCAAATGTCCTATATTTGGGACAAGGATCTTCAGCACAGCACTCAGAAAAGTACTCAACAAAGGTACATTTTTCTGGCCACGAGGCCAGATTTTCTGCCCCAGAAAACATCCTAATCTCGGGTCCAAATCGTAAAGTCTTCTCTGTTCTGAGCAAAGCAATCAGAGGTCCTGGTCCACTCTCAGTAAGGCCGCGGGGTCATCCAGCTCTTCTCCCCGGTAATCACCATCTGCACCAAGCACCCAACAGTAGCCACCAAAAACCTCCTGTCTTAGTTAGTTGAAGCTGCTATAACAAAATACCACAAACCAGGTGGTTTATAAACACCAGAGATTCATTTCTCACAGAGCTGGAGGCTGGAGGCCCAAGATCAAGGCTTGGCAGATTCAATGTCTGCTGACAGCCTCCTTCCTGATTCACAGATGGCTGCATTCTTGCTGTGTCTTCACATAGTGGAAGGGGTGAAGGAGCCCTCTTGGACCACTTTCATAAGGACACAAATCTTAATCATGAGCGTTCCATCCTCATGACCTAGTACTTACTTCCCAAAGGACCCACCTCCTTGAACCATCACCTTGAGGGCAGGATTTCTGCATATAAATTCCAGGGAATACAGACATTCCAACCATAGCACCTTCCACTTACCATTTTATCCTTTAAAAGTCATATATATATATATATATATATATATATATATATATATATAATCAAACGTGTTAAAGCTTTTCCATTGGTATTTTTTTAAGAATGAAGAGGAGAGGGGTGTTAAACTCAATATCAGACATAAGCCATCTGACCACAAAGGAGAGCAGAGAATTTAAAAAAAAGCAAAGCCCCTGCCCAGAGGGCTTTCCATGTAAATTAGACACACAGAGGGAGTACAACAAGTTGGGGCAGGCACCCATATGGAGACAGGTGGCAGCCAAGGATAACTGTCTCTGTTCCTGGCCAGGCCAGCTTGTCATCCACCACCTTCGAGACAGCTCAGGAGAAGGTTCAAGAGAGAGAGAATAGGAGAGAGGACAGAGTAGTAATAAATTACTTCCAATAATCAGTGGGAATGAAGGCAGGGCTGAGAGGGACCAGGACACTCCTGTCCTGGCTCCTGGCTTCTGTCCTCCCTTATGTTCCTATGTGTGAGAAAGGGAGAAAAAAAGGACAGTATTAATGAAACTGGTCCCCAACTCCCTCAAGGCTAAGAGGGCCAAACAGAGGGTGTCCAGGATTGGACACTGGCTTTGCTGTGTGTGTCTCTGTAGGGCTGTGTGTGAGTGAGTGAGCATGTGTGTGTGTGTTTACTGTTTCAGTGTTAGTTTACTCTTCCAACATGTGATTGTGCTGAACCCTGTGTGTGGATGACATCTTCCAGTCACCCATGCTATCGCCCTGCAGCATTCTCTCTTCATATTCCAGGGCTGGAGCCCAAAGGCATCTCAGTCCAACACATCTTGTCACATTGAAGTAAAAGCTAAATTAAAGCCTAGGCTTTGTGGATGTCTCGTAAAGTTCACCACACACGCCGCCCAGGCTCACATTTCCCAACATCAAGCTGCTGCTCCTGGGACAACACTCTTAAGATGTGTGTGGAATATACAGGTCAAGAAAGATGGATTTTAATGCTTTTATTAGAAGAAATTACATCAGTTTGAGACACAATATTGAAGGAAAATGTCTTGAGCAAAGCCAAGGAAAGCAGGCAAAGTCTGTTCTGTGTGAGATTCACCCTAGGTTCCCTGAAGACACACTGGGTTCCCTGAAGACACACTGGGTTCCCTGAAGACACGCAGGGTTCCCTGAAGACACGCAGGGTTCCCAGAAGACACACTGGGTTCCCTGAAGACACGCAGGGTTCCCTGAAGACACGCAGGGTTCCCAGAAGACACACTGGGTTCCCTGAAGACACACAGGGTTCCCAGAAGACACACTGGGTTCCCTGAAGACACGCAGGGTTCCCTGAAGACACGCAGGGTTCCCAGAAGACACACTGGGTTCCCTGAAGACACACAGGGTTCCCAGAAGACACACTGGGTTCCCTGAAGACACACTGGGTTCCCTGAAGACACACTCGGTTCCCAGAAGACACAGTGGGTTCCCTGAAGACACACGGGGTTCCCTGAAGACACACAGGGTTCCCTGAAGACACACTGGGTTGCCTGAAGACACATGGGGTTCCCTGAAGACACACTGGGTTCCCTGAAGACACACAGGGTTCCCTGAAGACACAGTGGGTTCACTGAAGACACACTGGGTTCCCTGAAGACATACTGGGACTTTGCTGGAGATTGACGACACCCATCTCCATCCTGTGAACATCACACATAAACTGTGCCTCTCTCATTCTGGATCAGTGAGCTCACAAAATAGAGACAATAAGTGGGAGGCTGTGAGCACCCAAGTCCTGGTCCTTGCGTTCACGTGATCCTTCATTCTTGTGCAGTCACTCTCCATCTACATTACTCTCCCAGTTACCTAGGAGTAAATGACAGTGTTTGTTGGAATTAAGTTCTTCGTATCTTTAGCTGTCTTTGGTGACTCCAAATCTTGTTGAAGATGCGTGTCTAGGGTGAGCCTGCCAGAGGAAGGGAGAGGAGATTCCTGAGGTTTGACAGTTCTGATGAATGAATAATTAGAAACTCAAAGGCTGATTCTTCAGGAACCACGGAAACAGCTAAGAGCCAGAAAGAAGCAAAAGCCTTTCTTGAAGAGGAAAGGCTTTCCCTGGTTTGTAAGAGGGTGACGGCTTTCAGCCCCTTCCAAGGTCCCCTACGGCATTGGGGACGGGAAGTGCTAAGACATAGGGAGAGAATATGGCCTCCCTACAGGTCCCTGGGCCCTGAGAGCCAGCTTCCAGAGCTGAGGCAGGCTGGATGGGACACTCACATCCTCAATTCCTGAACTGTTTGGGGGAAAAGAGGATAGGGCACCTTGATCCTGTGGTTCATTTCTCTGCTTCTCCCGCTGTGACGAGGGAAGGTGTGGGGCAAGCCCTGATGTGTGCAATGAAAGCTGTCTTTCTGGATTCGCAAGTAGATTAATGAAGTTGGAGTTTTACAGAAAACAGGTTTCCAAGCACATTAGCCAGAGGCCAAACATCTCCTCAGAGGAATTTTATTTTTAGAAAAGCCTTAAAAGTATTTCCTGTACAGTACGTGAGACTAAAATCAATCCCTGTGACAGACAACCTGACACTCCATTTACCGTAAGCCTTTGGAGATAGCAGAGCCATTTGCCTCATCTCGCCGGAGCAGGGCTGAGTGCTCACTGAGCACGAGAGAAAACCTCCGTCCACGAAGGCTGGGAGCACAGGGGGCGGGGAGCTCTCCTTCCATTACACTCATGTCTTCCGCTTTTAAAGTTGTCTGACAGAAACCACCAGATCAGAGAACCAGGTTCCTCTTCAGCTCTGTCACAATATGAGGCATGTCACAACTTCTCCAAGTCTCAATTTTCCTATTTATGTGTGAAAGAATTATAAATACCATTTCCTTCCTAACCTAGGAATTGCTTCCAAACGACGAAGACACACCTGAGCTTCCTTTAGCTTTGAAGGCACATAATTACCAGCACAAATTTGAGTTGAATCATTTCTGGAGACTTTTACATTTAAAGTGGGAAACATTTGGGGGTGCCTGGGCGGCTCAATCCATTAGGTGGACATCTCCTGGTTTCAGCTCAGGTCATGATCTCAGGGTCCTGGGACTGAGCCTCACATCAGGTTCTGTGCTCAGCGGGCGTTACCTTATGATTCTCTCTCTCCTCCCTCTCCTCCTTTCTCAGCTTGCTCTCCCATATTCTCTCTTGCTCTAAAATAAATAAGCAAACCTTTAAAACAATTAAAAAAATAGGGGCGCCTGGGTGGCTCAGTTGGTTAAGCGACTGCCTTCGGCTCAGGTCATGGTCCTGGAGACCCGGGATCGAGCCCCACATCTATCTCCCTGCTCGGAAGGAAGCCGAGCTTCTCCCCTTCTCCCTTTCTCACTCCCCCTGCTTGTGTTCCCTCTCTAGCTGTGTTTCTTGCTGTCAAATAAATAAAATCTTTAAAAAAAATTAAAAAATAAAGTGGAAAACATTTTCATGATTGCTATTTCAATTCTTCCAAAAAACCTATACTGTCTTATAGATGAAGAGATTGGGACTTAGAGAAATTATGTATTTTCTCAGTCCAAGAGCTATTAAGTGATAACATGGTACAGTTCATTTGTTTCTACTGCCAAAATTCCTCGATATTTCCCAGTTGAATTCTGCGACTGATCACGAAGAAGTTACCTGTCTGAAGAGTTTAGTATTGAATCGTAATTATGATAGTTGCTACCAACTGAGACCAGGACTTGGGTGCTCACAGCCTCCCACTTATTGTCTCTATTTTGTGGCAATTACATGGGAATCTTCACAACACCCCTCCAAGTAGGTGATATTGTCTTCATTTATAAAATAAACTCTTGTAAAAAATTTATAATTTTTATAATATATTTTTTATAAAAGTAAAAATATAAACTGAGTAAGGATTCAGATCTGTGCTGTGCTGCCTTCTACTCCATAATCAGGACAGAAAGAATTCCATAGAGGACACTTTGGAAGGTCTAACAACTTTCCCAATATCATTAAGTTTCTCAGGGACTTCAACTCGGGGTGCTTTTATCAGGGACACATTTTTAAAACTGACCAAAATCTATTTGCTGTTGACTATGAAACACCAAGAATGTATGATCGCTTCCTAAGTCTTCTGTGAAGACTTCCTATCCAAGTGGGGAAACTCACTCTTGTCCTGAGGAAATCCTTCCTTGCTAACCTCCCCTCTCTGACTATAGCATATTACAGCATTTGTCCAAAAGCAATTATTACTACTAAATCCATCATCCTCTTCCTGAGATTATAATCTGTGGGGAAACAGCGCCAGTACTTTATGTCCTCCTAGCCCCACAGAGAATGTAAAGCAGGTACTCCTTAAGTACATCCAGCTGAGTTAGTGGATGGGTTGATTGGGCTGCAGGAAAATTTAGGGGAGACTCCAGCTTACCTCTCCAGAACTTTCCAAAAGGCCCTGTGATATAGGGGGGTGGGGCGTGAAGATGCATTTGAAAGGAGCCCCAAGAAGCAAGGGGCAGACCATCCTAATGGGCCAGGGAAATCAATCTTACACTCACCCTGGAAAGGGTAAAGTTAACACTAGACACAATGTAAAAACAAGAGGACTTCTCTGGCAAAATCGCAGCACTGCAAAATGTGGCTTGTTCCAGGTAAAGAGTAGCAAGCCTGCAGTCCCAAGAGTGTCAAAGCACTGTTCTCAAGTCGGGCTCATAAAATACATGCTCCTGGGGGAGGGCGGGAGTGGGGGGAAGGACTTCTGCCAAAGTTCTCAGAAGTCTCTCTGTGCCTTTGCTCCTGGAAGGCTCCCTTCCCAGGAATATATCCATAAATGAATCACTCCAATCACCAGCCGCCTCCAGGACGAGGCTCATCCTCAGCGCCTTGAGAACCTACTCCGCACGTAGAAGAACGCTTGTTTCACTCATCGATCACATGGAGAATTAAGAGGGATAAAAGCTTAAAGAGTTCACATTATGTGCAATTTAAAAAGGATGCCCACATGCAGTAAACACCTCATTACATACGGGTAACTTGCTTATTTCATGAATTTTCCTCCCCATTTGCCATTGCAGAGTGACAGCCCCCCGTTCCGCGCAAATGCTGCAGGGCGTTCTGTCGTTAGTCAGCAAGGGCTAGGGCATGCTTGTGCATTTTAATATTAACTAAAGCAAGCATAGTGCAGCTAAACCTGCTCTTCTTGCCCCGCCCCCCATACACACACGCACGCACACACACGCACTCCAAAGCTAATGATACGTGATTCGCCGATTTTTCCAGAGCGGGGATTATCCGCCTCAGTGTCCCTCTAGAGTCAACACCGTGGCATATTCTATTATCCTGCTTAAAGAAGCAGGTCTGCTATCTCAGCCTGGGCTCTGTGAAACAGCAGGAATTTCACACAACTGGATCTGACCCTCCGCAGCACAAATCTGGGATGTGTTAGGGATGTGAAAACAGCTCCACATCTGCATGGCGCCTTCCGTTCTCCAAGCTCAGGGCGCCCAGAGACATCACAGGGGCCTCACTAGCAAAGCAGCAGCTTCTCGGCCCATCAGCCCAGGCCCGACCGCAAGAGGCCTCCCCGGCCCTCCGCAGGCAGGTTGGACCACATCCCCCAGCATTCTACTGTTCCAGGCCGAATTCCGAGCTGACAACCCAATCCCCATCGTTCTGCTTTCTCCACAGAATTTTAAACTGAAGGCGTGTTCCTCTTCATTTCCTGGCTCACCCCCTCCACTGATTTGTAAACAGTTCGCCACTTCCTGCCCCGTGGGACCTATGGCGCCAGGGACCCATGGGGCCACCATGTCCAGCTGCTATGCAAACCCTAGCCCATGTGCTGAGTTCGGTGCAGGTGGGGGTGGTGCTGTCTCCATTCAGACTGAAGTCTAACCTGTCGAGATGGAATCTGCAGGATCCAGAGGCTGACTCACCTGACCTCAGGCTGGGGGTTTCTCCTGCAACAGGCTAGGTTCCCCTCTCCATCCTGTACCTTCTCCTCTTCCCTTAAAACTGGCATCTTGGAGTCTCTGATGGTCTGTGCCAAGGAAGGGAGAGATGTAATTTCCCTAATCACAAATCTACTGATCACAAACCGCAGGGAAAGTGGAGATGTTGTCCTCCACATTTGGGGAGATGAAGTACACGCACATACCTCTGTTCCCCGTCCCTGGAAAGCAGGGTTCTTTTTTGGTTTGAATTCCCAAGGGAAGTGGCTATTTTGAAACCAGCCTGGGGGATATGAAGATAGCTGACCATTCTCGTTGTTCAAAAAGAGAGTGAGAATCTCCAGAAGGTGAGAGGCCCTCTGTGGCTAGTTTGAATACATTCTTTAAGTTTTACGTTGAAGTTGATTCTTTTCCCATACTATTTCCATAATGCTCCTTTTCTTTATTTTTCCATGAAAAGTTAGCCTCCTATACTCTACTATTTTTGACTCTCAAGGCTTATTCAAAAATCTTCACGATAAAAAAACAGAGAACTCCCTCCAAGCATGTTATTAGTGCCCAATAATCTGAAACCTGAAACAAAACTATAAAATAAGTTCAGTTTTTTCTCCAACACTCAACATCCCACCACACACACACACACACACACACACACACACACACACTGCTTGCCTCTCTTTCCACCTGGATACCTTTCCTGGCAGCCTGGGGCGTACCACAGTGGCAGTCTGCCCACCCACTTGCTGAGCAGCAACCCCCCTCGCCCTGGTGCCCCAAGTTCACCTCCAGCCCCATCACTTCAGTTTCTGAACTAATTCATACGGATGTGGTACTGGCCGATAGTGGGAAATGACTGTGACAACCCTCCGCATAGGTATGCAATTATACACTTTTCAAAACAATGGATGGTTTTCAAAGATTTTTACATTAATTATTTCAGCAGATAATGTTTTTTCCATTGGCCCATCAGTTATGGAGGGCTGAAGTTTTCTTCTCCATTTCATGGATGAGGACATCAAGGGTCTTCAAGTTTAATGGTTTGGCCCAAAGTTACAGAGCCAGTGAGATGGGGAGCTGGGCCTTGATGAGAGTGTTCTGGAACCTGGTTCCCACACTGGCTGGACAGTTGCTTGTTCAGCCCATGTGTCTCCTCTCTGAAGAGAACAGCTGGAAGAGGCACTGCCTTAATTATTTCTCAGAGCAAAGATATACTAGAACCATCGGTGTCCTTCTTCATAGCACAGACTCTAGAGATGTACCATCCCAGACTTATTGAATCTGAATCTCTGAGACGGGACCAGAAACCTGTAATTTAACATCTGAATTCCTAGGACAATTCTTAGGCATACTAGTATTTCCTTGAGTCAAGGAATTGGATTTCTAACAGGGAAATTTCAGACTTCAGAGAAAGAAAGATCAGAGAACTATTCGAGAAATAGAAACTCTTCCTTTGAATGCCATCAATATTTTTTGAGCACACGCTTATTGTGTGCTGATCTGCACACCCCAGAATGACCACACTCTGCCTAAGTATTGTTCTAAACCCTTACCCCTACCTCAAGGCTGCTCTGCTCCAACAGGGAGCACCCAGTATGGTTCGAACAGAGGAGCCTGTCTTTGGCTTTCCTCTTTTGTCTAAGCTCAGTCTCCAGGTTCTGCTTGATGTTGCTAAACTCAAAAAGGAAAAAAAAAATAGAGTACTAGGAAAACACCCTCTTCCTTCCCCTCAAGAACGTTTTTCTTTGCTGTTTTGCAAGAATAATACATCATTATCAAGGACCAAATCCCCACTGTGGCTACATTCACGTAAAATTCAAAAACATCTGGATAATTGATTGACTTTTTCTCTTTTTATTTGAATGTGCAGCGTTGTGTACAACCAGCCTGTGTGTTCTCCCATGGGAACTACTGAGGACGTAAATCCATCCCTCAGCTCTTTAATTAAAGTTACGAAAACATCAAGAGGGTCTCACCCTTGTAAACACAAGGAGCCTTTCCAGGAAATAGCTCTGCCTCTTGTGTTAACAGATGTCATGGGGTAGTTGGGTGGGAGAGTGTTGTTTTAAAATTCTCAATCTGCCTCACAAGAGTTTTTTCCTTAGATGGTTCCTGGATAGCATCACATGCTTTTCTCCTCTCAACTCTCACATGACTTCGTGTAGTTTTTCTGCACCGTCTCATTGTTGTGATCTGAGTGTTTGTGCTCCCCCAGATTCCTATGTTGAAACCCCCAAGGCAATGGTGTTAGGAGCTATGACCTTTGAGATGTAACTAGGTCATGAGAGCTTTGAGGATTACGAATGGGATTCACACCCTTGTAAAAGAGACTCAGAGAGAGCCCTTGCACCTTCCACCATGGGATGACACAGCGAGAAGTTGACAACCTGCAGTCCAGAAGAGGGCATTCGCCAGAACCTGATTATGCTGGCCCCTTGATCTTGGACTTGCATCCCACAGAACTTTAAGAAATAAATTTATTTTAATTTCCTGTTTATAAATTTCCCAGTCTGTGGTGTTTTGTTATAGCAGCCAGAATGGACTGAGACATCCACCCTGAGCACTTGTCAGGTGGACCAGAAGTAATACAAAGGCCAACTCCTTGGACCCGGGACAGCCATCATCTGCCATCTGATTTCCCTGGATTGGGCTACATTCTCATTATTTGCCTCCTCATACTGAGATAGTGAACAGCTTTGTGGTTATACAATATTGGATGTATCTCCCTGACTTTAAATAACTGGATGAAAGTAGAAAATCTTTTCAGAAAATCAGGATGCATAGCATCATGGTGACATGTTTCCAGATACCTCACAGATGTAATCCTTTATCCAGATCTTTTCTAGGTTATTGGTTTCAATAACTCCTTGCATGCTGCTTTTTCAACAGTAAGCAGCCTTCCAGGTGAGCATTCTTCTGTTCCAAGGAAGGAGAGCAAGTTCCTGGAAGGAAGTGCTGAGCACCTTCACCTCCAGGGGAAATGGAGTCAGTACAGAGGAGACCTAAGACAATGCATCCTAGAAGCAGGCAGGTGAGAAGACTGAATGCACAGGAGGTTGGGGTCAAAGATTTTGGACTCTTGAAAATAAACAATTCTGAGTTCAGCCATGGTGTAGCAATCAGGCCTAACATATGGTCGATGAACTAAAGAGACTAGAGATAAAGGTCATTGGAACTGACTCATTTAAAGAACTGAGGGCAGAGATACCTCCATATGGATGCCAAAGTCCCTGGGATTGATCCCAGCATGACAACCTGTGCTCAAGTCATCAAGAACAACCACAGACCACCCACAAAATATCAAATAAGACAAGTAATAGGATTGGCCTTCCAAAGGGGTGCTATGCCCAGAAGTCCAGAAATTGGATCCTAGACCTGACCACCACTAATTTGCTGTTGACTCTAGGCAAGTCATTTAACATCTCTGAGACGTGGTTTAACTCCCATGTAAGAGAAGAGGGTTAGATTGGATGATCCCCAAGGCTTCCTCTAGCTCTGATGTCCAGTCCCTTCTGGTTCAGGAAGGAGAGAGTCGAGGGAAGCACAGAGGCTCTAGATGATGGGTTATTGCTGCCAAAATCACCCTTTCCCCTCCCTCCTCTTGTTCTCTCATTGACATGCCCTTTATTATCTTGTTGTTGTTGATGTAGTGTTTTTTTCCCACAGAGCTCTGTGGGATAGGACAGCAGAGCACACACAGAGCAGATAGGAAAGGAGAGCAGGAGTGGGAACGGGGAAGAAAGGCTTCTCCAGGATTCCCCAAGCCCCTGTTCCCCAGAGCCACAGGCCAAGGAGGCGTGTCTCCCAGGCTGGGAATCTGAGAAGGTGAAGATCTCTCAACATTCTCCAGCCCCTCCAAACTTTGCAGACTTTTCCTGGGTGCTCCTGGTTCCAACGCGAGATCATTGGTCATAGTTCTCCACCATGTCCTGCTTTCTTTCCAAGCTTTTTGGGGGTCTGGCTCCTCTCTGTAAAGGCCAAAGAGCTGAATTGGGAGGATCTATAAAGCACAGTATGCTTCTGGTAACAGATAGTTCTTGCTAAATAACAAAATATGATAAAATTTAGTGATTTAAAGCAACAATGATTTTATTTGCTCCAATTTTGTTGGTCAGCTAGGTGGTTATTCTGGTCTGGGATGGCTTGTCTGTGGCTAAACAGTCTAAATAGAGCTGTCCAATAGAAATATAATACAAACCATGTCTGCAATTTCAAATTTTCTAGTAGCCACATTTAAAAAACTTAAAAGAAACAAGTGAAGTCAATTTTTTAAAAAAATTTTTTATTTTATTTTATTTGTTTTAAAGATTTTATTTATTTGACAGAGAGAAACACAGCCAGAAAGGGAACACAAGCAGGGGGAGTGAGAGAGGGAGAAGCAGGCTTCCCGCTGAGCAGGCAGCCCGATGTGGGGCTTGATCCCGGGTCTCCAGGATCATGACCTGAGCTGAAAGTAGATGCTTAATGACTGAGCCACCCAGGCATCCCAAGTGAAATCAATTTTAATAATAGATTTTAAGTTAACTCAACGTCCAAAATACTATTATTTCAATGTATAATTAACATAAAAATTTTTGGTAACATATTTTACATTCTTTTCATCATGCAAGTCTTCAAAATCTTATTTTACATTTAAAATAATTTCAATTCATGCTAGACACATTTCAAGTGCTCAAGAGCCACCATATAAGAAAATGAAGGTCTAGAATGACCTCTCGCCCACACATCTGAGGTGTCAGGTGGGATGGTTGGAATGTCTGAGGCTTCTCTTCACATGGTATCTCTATGTGAATTATCTCATAGAATTATATTATCCTCCACGAGAGCAACCCAGATTTGTCTGCATGATAGAGGACGAGTTCCTATTGGCAATAGAACCCCAGTGCAGAAGTGATTTTCAAACCTCCATCTGTTCCATGCTTGCTGAAGTTGCATGCCAGAGTGAGACACATGACCTAACCAGGCATCAGTGTGGAAGGGGTCTATGTGAGGATATGGTTACCAGGAGGTAACTAAAGAGAAGGCCATTTCCCCCAGGTTGGAGGGAAAATTCCCACCAGCTTCCTCCTTCCTCCTTCTTAGAAAATGTCAACACAGAGGAAAGCACAAAAAAGGAAGATTAAAATAATCTGTAATCTTACCTTCCACAAATAACACAGATAATCTTATCTCCCACAGATACTGTTACTTTCCCATTATTTCCTCACAGTCATTTTATAAATTGGCAAGCAAATCATAAAATACTAACCATGACCATTTAACAAAACACTTTTAACATTTTCCCACATTATTAAATATTCTTCTAGGGAGTGAATTTTAATGGCTTCATAATATTCTCTTGTATGGATATACCACCACTTACATAAACAATCCCTTATTGCTAAAGGATTATATTGTTTCCTATTTTTCATGCTTATAGATAATAAGGAAATTAATCATCTTAGTTCATTTTCCGTTCATTCAAACCCTTTTGTGAAGAATGGATTCTTAGAAATAGAATTTCTATGTCAAAAAATATTACACATTTCAGAGTATCTGATTCATTGATTGATTCAACAAATAATTGCTAAGCATGTATAATTCCAGACACTCTTAAAGGTGCTGGAGATATGGCAGTATGAAAACAGACAGAAATCCCTACTGTCGTGAAGGAAGTTACATTACACTGGAGTGAGCTTATTTATTATTATGAGCTTATTTATAACTTACACTTATTTCCTTTCAATAAGGAAAGAAGTGGGTTAGAAAGTACTCAGTGCTACAGAGAAAAGTAGATTGAAGATAGAGGATAGTGAGGGCCAGGGTGAGGGCAAGGCTACTAATGTGAATTAGACAGTCACTCATGCAACCTTGCTCAAAATATGTCCTCCAGTTTCTTTCTTTACGGTATATAAGATGGGGGGAGGGCAGGAAACTGGGGAAAATTACTAAACAGGTGACGCCAAAGGTCAGAATACAATTCATCTTCATCAAAGGACTGGCCCCGGCTATTCTTCACCTGTAAGCAACTGTAGGCTTATGACTAGACCCCAGGTAGTCAAGCTAGGGGTCCATGGGGGAGGAGTCCCTTGCTACCGGTCCTGTGGAGATATAGACACAGGTACCCACATAACTCTTGGGAACAAATACAGTGAGGGAGACACTATGGGGCAGGGGGAACCTTTGAGCTCCTGCCTTACCTCCTTGGTCAAATATTCCTTCTGATTGGCCAGAAACCTCCCAGAGGCTACAATCAGTGCCCTTTTTTCTCAGAAAGCTCAAACCACAAATACAAACCCTCTTCCACCATCATAAAAAGGCTTGCAAATATTGAACACTGAGGATATGTGTTTGAGGAATGCATGGCAAATTACTGAGTGAATTTTTTGAGTTAAGAAAAAAGAAACAGCTTTATCTGAAGAGGGTGAGAGAAGTTTACTATTTACACAGCACACCTGTGGCATTCAGGAGGCAGAGTGAGACTAGAAAGGTGATAGTGGTCTCATGAAAAGAAAACATTGGCCTGGTTGTTATCCTCCCACTGATGACTGCATTCATGTCCTCAGATGCAGCATTGACCTCTGGAATGGCCGTATTTTTATCTGGACATGGGTAACACAAAGCAGGGTACATCTATATCATTGAGGCCTGAGTCACAGGCATCCAGAAACATCTCCCATAAATTATTCTTTGTCACTGCTCACAAAGCATTCATTCATTCAATCAGCAAACGTTTATTATGTGCATGTTATATGCTGGCTATTTGTTCTAGGTGTGGAGAACCACTGTTTTGGGGTGTCAGAGATAAACCAGAAAGTCCAGTCTAGAGTGACATTCTAAGGGGAGAAGGTAAATATACAATCATCTGAATACAACCAGACAGCAATAAGTACTATAGAAATGAAGAAAGGGTGATGCAACAGAAAATGACTCAGCGGTTTCTTCAAGTTGGGTGTTCAGGAAAGTCCTCCTTGAGGAAGTGACATTGAAGATGAGATCTGAATGATAAATGGGCACCAGACATGCCAAAATCAAAGGCCATAGGGAGGCCCAAATGTCCTGAGGCAGGTTTATGAAACAGAGAGGATATGCCAGAGTAGCTGGAGCATGGTAGGTGACAGGAAAATGTGTGAGATGACGGTCAAGTAAGGGAAGTCTTGTAGGAGTTTGAGTTTTAATCGAAAAGTCATTGAAGAGCTTTGAGTAAGACATTGTGCACCAGGGAGGGCCTGGGTGGCTCAGTCAGTTGAGCAGCCAACTCTTGATTGTGGCTCAGGTCATGATCTCAGGGTGGGATAGAGCTCCATGTCAGGCTCCATGCCCTGGAGCCTGCTTAAGATTCTCCCTCTATATATTTCTCTCTCTCTCTACCTTTACCCCCACCTCCAGGCTCTCCTCCACCGCTGGCACTGGCATGCACTCTTTGTCTCTAAAAAAAAAAACAAAAGACCTTGTGCATCTGATTTGTGTATGAAAAATGGAGAAAGAGGTTGGAAGCAAGAGTGAAAACAGAAAGACCAGCAAAAAAAACTACTGCTATAACCTTGGTGAGAGGCGGATGATGGTGGTAACAGTAGAGAAGAAAGGAGCAGACTGATTTTGTTATACTTTTCAGTAGGTTTTGGACAGACAAAATATTGGCCTCAGCTGGTGGATGAGCATTGAGTCCATTTACAGAAATGAGAAAGAAAATAGGAATAGCAGATTTTGAGGTAAAACTCAGAAGATCTGTTTTGTCCCAGTCAGTTTGGAGAGGCCTACTAGATGTCCAATGATGATGTTGTATAGACAGTTGGAAAGGAGCCCAGAATTTCAGGAAGGGGTCAAGTTTGCAAGCCACAAGTGTATATTGGCAAGACATGGATGTGGTTCGGTGTAATCTTGATTAACTCCTCTCGTTAGGGTGTCAAATGATAAAATGAATTTGTAGTCATACTGAGAGTAAAGAACACTAACTCAGCCTTTTCAAATCAGAATCATCTGTCCCTCAGAAAGTCACCCTTTTGTGAAATGGAGTTAGTGGTGATTATCTACCAGGAAAGGTTGTTTTAGGACCAAAGGAGCCAACGTTTGTAAAAGCACCTAGTAGGGTCTCCAGTATGTCAACCTCTTTCAGCAAGTGGCCGTCGGCTCTATTCAATCTGAAAATCCTGCTAGAAAAATACAAGGGAAAACACAGGGACCACCCTCTGAAGGCCTCTGCCCTGTGCCTCACAGGCCCTTTTGTTGACAGCTTTGGTGAAGGCAAAATTGACACTGTGCAGAGCTCTAGCTTGAATCCTAAATCAGCTGCTTCTGGTGAAAAAAAACAATGATGAATTTCTTGACAGCCATGCTATTTGCCAGCTGATAACATATTTTTCAGAGATTATTAGACTTGAGCCAAGGAAGCAACAGTAAAAATGCATTCTACAAATATTATTATTGCTTCTGAGTGCAGATCTGTTTTAGTTTTCTCTCTCACTCTCTATTTCTCTTTTTTTTTTTCGTTAAGAAAGTGCCTGCACAGAGCCTATTTTGGGGGCTGACTTGAGTTGTTTTCCTGGCTACATTCCAGGGAATTTCATAGCAAGGGTTGCTCAAGCTGCAGATAGTGGTTTTGTGGGCTATTTGTTGTTGCTTTTAAGTGCCCCAAAGACCTCTCATTCCCACGTCTGCCTCATTCAAAAAGGAGGTGCAGGACTCCTGACCACTAACAATGAGTGTAGGGCCTCTGAAATCAAGGGGTTGGGGAGGCAAGGGGGAAGGGCTACTACTAAGTCCATGGTCATCTGCTCCCTTCTCATGACAGTGGCAGTTCTGCACTGGACCTGCTCCAGAATCCTGGTGGGAAAATCTGTAGACGAACCACCACAGCAAACAGCACCCTTGGGGGATGTTCTTGTGGTGTTGCTGTCATAAAGGGGTCATTTGCGCTCAAGAGGTTTCCACAGAGGACACCATCCCAGCATGGTGTGTCATGAAGAGGACATGGGTCACAGGTCTACTGTGAACCCCCAAGCCCTCCACACAGGAGGTGGGGGCAGGGCTGCTGCCCGAAGGCCAGGGCCATGGTGGGCCTGGACAGCCAGAGACTGTTCATTGATCAGCTCAAGTGGGAACTTAATTCTGGGTGAATAAACTATGTCTTTACCTGGAGGCTTCTCCTGGAAGCACTGGTACCAGCCCCAACTCTGAATTTGCTGGGAACATCATAACCTCCCCAGAGGTTCTGCCTAAATGGGGAGCTCTTTCCCCTGAACTCTTCAGGAATGGGTCAGGTTAGTCCAGAAGGTGGGTGTCTCCTGCTGGTGGAAAGCAGGGTAATGAGGAATAGGCAGGAATTCAGGAGCATAACCAAAGCCAACAGTTCTGTGAGCTTCATCTGGGAAAGCATGCCCCTCTCAAGTTCCACTGCTTTCACCAGCATTTCGTCAAGAACACAGAATTACTGCTCGGGTAATCCCATGAATGAAAGAGGGCCTGACCCATTCACACACAGAAAGGGAAAGAATTTCTCACCTCACATTTCCACACTGTGTATTCCCTGGGCGAGCCTCCCTGACAGTCCACAGGGAATATCTGTCAGACACCAGGGTAAAAGAGAAAGGGGGAGATCTCCATGTGGGGACTGGATCTGACCCTGGGTCTCTCTGAGCAAACTTTAATTATTCAACAGATATAGAGCGAGCTGCTTGCAAGTGCCAGAGATTTCCTAGAAGCAGCAATCCAGAGGCAATTTTCCCTCTGGGTCCATGCATTAATGGAGGAGAACAGGTAAAGACACCTCCCCGAGCCTCGGTTTTCCTGCTGATGAGGTGTGGGTGACAGCAGCAACTTGGAAACACCATACCTCACCAGCAGCATATGAGTGCATCACCAGGTTGTGGTGTAAGCTTAGAATTCTACACAGCAGTGCAGCGGAGAAACGGAACTACAATTTGTCAATATGGAAGAATAAATTAAGTGAAAAAAACCCACTGGAGAAGGATATATTAGTGTGATTATTCACATATAGTTTTAAAGTGTAGAAAAAAATAATAGATTGTGGATGCATCTCTTTGCAATAAAGGCAAGAATTTATGATTGGAATGATATGTCAAATTTAGAAAAACTATCTCTGGAAAGGAAAAGGCACTGGAAATTACACTCAGGAGTTTGCCAGAAGGTACGCTCAGGAGTTTTCATTGAACCTGAAATGTTTTATCTTTCCAATGAGCTAGTAGGTTCATGGGTATTTGTTACATTATTTGTACTTTTGGTCTGCCTGAAATATATAGAAATAAAATAATTGAATGCCACACTGAACATATAAAAATAATTAATTTTTAAACCCTATAAACAGTCAATTCTACAGTAGTATGGAGAACCCAAACAGCAGGTAATCATAGACATATCTATTTGGGTATGGAACATGCCATTTGATTTCTGAGAAAAGGCACATAAAAAGCTTGACTTACTGATTTGTATTGATAAATACAAATAGGCAATCAGTTGTTCGTTCCTCTATTTGGTTCTGTTGGTATTGACTTCCTCCCTCTTAACAACATGCTCTCTACATTTTTTTTTTCAGTTTTAGGAATTATCAATTAACTTCCCACAATAAAAGATGAAGTTTGGCTCTCTTTCTTCCTTCTCACTTCACCCTCCCACATGCATTCTTCCTGCCCTTTCATTCTCCCAATATACTTAGAGCACAATTTTTGATTAGATCAAGATTCAGGATACAAGCTAAGTATTTGGCAATTCACAGCTGAGCCGTGTAGTAACAAAAAATACATTCCTTCCCTGCACAACTTTTTCTTCCCTCTGGATTTAATAATTACCTTTTTTCTTATTTTCTCTATTTCCTAAGTACTATGACTAATGCAACAAATACATTGCCAACTTTTAAATTTTTCTCTCAGTATATTCAAATACTTCAGGTAGTCTGCCAATTACATTGCCTTGAAGAAGCCTCTCTTGGAGACTTCCCACCTGCTTCTGTTTTCTTTGAATGCTGGGTGCCTCACTTTCACCATAGGATCCCTCTCCCCTGCCACAATAGTACTGAGAATTCTCTTCACCTTTCTCCTGTATTGGATCTCCTGTGTCCTGTATTCCATGTCTTTCTCCTGCTTAGTTTTATCCCTCAATATAATGGAGTACATTCTCTGGCTCCTTCTAGAGAAGGGGCATATGGAAAGCAAATTGGTTGAGATCTCCTCTGAAATGGCTTTATTCTACATTGACCCTTGATTGATAGTTTGGCTAGGTATCGAATTCTAAGTTATAAACCACTTTGAAATGTTTGAAAGGATTACTCCACTGTCTTCTGATTTCCAGTATTGTTATTGAGAAAAGCAAAGCCATTTTTCTTCTTGATCTTGTGCCACTGACCACTTGTAAAGATCTTCTTTTTGTTTCCAATTAAGCAAAATATTAAGTATTACATTCCCTAGGTTTCTCAGTCTCCCCTACAGTTGGACTAGCATGTCACTATTTTTGGCCAGTGGTGTGAGAGAAAAAGTGACCCATGTCACCTCCAAGCTAAGAAGGTCCAAGCCAGTGTGCCTTCTCCAACCTTATTTCCCCCCCCCACAACTACTTACCTCAGGAGACTTACAATCCAGATGACACATTTACAAGATGGATTTGGACAACCTAAAGTGTATCAGCTTTGCACAAGTGACAAATTTTGATTTTGTTAAACCACTAAGATTTTTCAGGGTTGCCTGTCGTAGGAGCCAGCACGTATTACCTTGACAAACGTACCAATATACCAACATTTCCCAGGGATGTGCCATGATGTGGGTCTATTTTTAATCATTGTGCTAGATAATGGGTCCCAATGACTCACAGCCTTCAGTTCTAGAAATTTTTATTTTATTAATAATTTCCTTTCCTTAGTTTTCTCTGGATTTTTTTTTCTTTATTTCTGTTATTCAGTTACTGGACCTCCTAGATGGGTCCTCCAAGTTTGTGTATTCCCACTTCTAGTCTTTCTCTCTAGAGTTCTGCTATATTTTCTGAAAGTTTCTTCAACTTTATTCTGAGATTTCCATTGAATTTTTAACTTCCGCTATTATGTTCTCAACTTTCAAGGGTTCTTTTATGTCCCATGAACACAGAAGTCCTGAGACCCTCTTCCAAATTTGACATATCCACAATCTATTATTGTTTTCCTCATTTTAAAGACTTTATATGAATAATCATACTAATGTATCCTTCTCCAGTGGGTTTTTTTCACTTAACTTGTTCTTCCATATTGACAAATTGTAGTTCCTGTTTCTCCACTGCACTGCTGTGTAGAATTCTAAGCTTACACCACAACCTGGTGATGCACTCATATGCTGCTGGTGATGTATGGTGTTTCCAAGTTGCTGCTGTCACCCACACCTCATCAGCAGGAAAACCGAGGCTCGGGGAGGTGTCCTTACCTGTTCTCCTCCATTAATGCATGAACCCAGAGGGAAAATTGCCTCTGGATTGCTGCCTCTAGGAAATCTCTGGCACTTGCAAGCAGCTCACTCTATATCTGTTGAATAATTAAAGTTTGCTCAGAGAGACCCAGGGTCAGATCCAGTCCCCACATGGAGATCTCCCCCTTTCTCTTTTACCCTGGTGTCTAATAGACATTCCCTGTGGACGATCAGGGAGGTTCGCCAAGGGAACATAGTGTGGAAATGTAAGGTGGGGAATTCTGAATGAGAACTTTAAAAAACTCCATGTCTGATGTATATTTGGGTCTTCCTTTAGTTATGTCAGTTTTTGCTTCATAATATAAAAGCCTTGTTCTTAAGTGAATACTTATCTATGATTACATTTTCCGGATGAAGACATCATGAAGCTTCACATTCATCATTTAGCCATTATGAAATGGCTTTCTTTTTTCTATTCATATGACTTGTCTCAAAGTATTTTGCATATCTTCTTTTGTGAAGTGTCTTTTGAAATCTTTATTAGATTATATTTTTATTATAGAACTATAAGAGTTCTTTATATATTCCAAAGAGAAGTTCTTTGTAGATACATATAAGGCAGGCATTTTCTCCCAGTCTGTGGCCTTCCTTTTTCATTTTCATAATGGTGACAAAGAGCAAAACTTTCTAGTGTTTACAAAAATTAAACAGTTTTTAACAATGGTTATAGTTCAGGGTTTTTCCCTTTTTTTCCCCTTCTTTTCTTTCCACAGAATTTTTGCTTACTCTGAATTCGCAAAGATTTTCTGCTTTGCTCTCTTCTAGAAGCTCTTTTGTTTTAGCTTTTACTTTTAGATCTATGATTTATTTCAAGATAATATTTATATAAGGGATAAGTTAAGTGCTAAGGTTCATTTTTTCCAAATGGATAGCCAACTTTACTGAAAAAACTGTACAATTCCCATTGAATTACCTTGTTTCTTTGGTGAAAATCAACTGTCCATATATGTGTGTGTCTTTCCTGAACTCTCTGTCCCATTGATCAACATGTCTATCCTCATATAAGTATTACATTGTCTTACTTACTGTAGCTTCATAGTTAGGTCTTAAAGTCAAGTAGTTTAATCCTCTCAATTCCTTTCTCTTTTAAAAAGTATTTTGGTTTAAGTCCTTTGTAATTACATAGATATTAAATTAGCCTATGTAATTTTTAATGAAAAAACATTCTGGGATTATTGTTAGGGTTCTGTTTATCTATGGTTCATTTTAGGGAGAATTTTAGCAATACTGAGTCTTCTGATTTAAGAAAATGGTCTATCTTTCAATTCATTTAGGTCTCCTTTAATTTCATTCCAATATGTTTTGTAGTTTTCCTTGTACAAGTCTGGCATATAATTGTTAAGTTTATCCCTAAGTATTTCAAGTTTTTTTATATTATTGTAAACTATATTATCTTTTACTTCATTTTCCAATTTTTATTATTAACGGAATTGAAGTTAATTTTTATATATTGACTTTATCTTGTGATCTGGCTAGACTCATTTATTACTCTTAGTATATTTTGTGGATTCCTTAGGATTTTTCGTGTGCAAGATTATCATTTGTGGCCTCCAGTAAAATGCTGAAACAAACTATTAAGTTCTGGTTCAAGGTGGCAACATAGGAGGCTCCCAAATTCACCTTCTCCTACAGACACACTATATCTCATCTAAACGTGGAACAATTTGCTCTGAAGGAAATCTAGAACCAGCTGAGTGAATCCTACACATTGGAAAAATGAGGGGGAAATGGGAGCAGGAGAAGCTGAGACAGAATTTCTCCATAAAACCTACCCTTGCCAAGACAACACATGAGCAACAAATTCCCCAGGAGGGAAATTATAACTCCCAGCTTCTCCTTGAGGAGTGATGGGTTTGGACCCAACATCTAGTGCCCAACTTATTTCCAATCAGCCTGCATCTAGATGCTGACTGAGATCCTCCTCTTTGAGAAACTGACAGGTCTTGGCACACCCTCAACCACTGGGAGCCACTAAGAATGAAGACAGCAGCTTGGACAATCACAAAGGTCTGAGAATCAACCAGGAGCTCTGGATGGGCTTATTGACAAGTTTCATCTCCTACATGAGACCAGTCTGTCAAGACTAGAAGAGGTAGTTGTTTTATCTAATGCACGGTAACCAACACAGAGAGCCAGGGAAAGTGAAGAACTAGGGGACTGTATTACAAACAAAAGAAAAAGAGAAGAGTGCCTGGGTGCCTCAGTCATTAAGCATCTGCCTTTGACTTACATCATGAATCCCAGGGTCCTGGGATCGAGCCCTGCATTGGGCTCCCTGCTCAGCAGGAAGCCTGTTCCTCTCTCTCCCACTCCCCCTGTTTGTGTTCCCTCTCTTGCAGTCTGTCTCTCTCTGTCAAATAAATGAATAAAATCTTTTAAAAAAGAAAAGAAAAAGATAAATCTCCAGAAACCAATCTTAATGAAATGGAGATAAGTGATTTACACAATAGAGTTCAAAATAACATTCATAAAGATGCTTACCAAGGTCAAGAGAGCAATGCATGAAAAAAGTAAGAATTTCAAGAAAAAGATAAAATATTGGAAAGTACCAAATGGAGGGGCGCTTGGGTGGCTCAGTTGGTTGGGTAACTGCCTTTGGCTCAGGTCATGATCTTGGAGACCCGGGATCGAGTCCCACATCGGGCTCCCTGCTAGGCGGGAGGCCTGCTTCTCCCTCTCTCACTCCCCCTGCTTGTGTTCCCTTTCTCACTGTGTTTCTCTCTATCAAATAAATAAATAAAATATTTTTTAAAAAAAGAAAATACCAAATGGAAATCATATAGCTGAAGAATACAATAAATGAAATGAAAAATCAGTAAAGGAGTTAAACAAGAGATTAGATCAAGCAGAAGAAAGAATCGGTAAACTCAAACACAAGACATTGGAAGTCATCCAATTAAAGAAACAAAAGAAAAAAAAGTGAAAAGGAGTAAAGATTATTTAAAGGACTTCTAGGGCACCATTAAGAGGACCAGTATATACCATGTAGAGGTCTCGAAAGGAGAAGAAATGAACAGAAGCTCATTCAAAGAAATGATTGAAAACTTCCCCAATCTGGAGAAGGAAACAGATATCTAGATCTAGAAAGCCCAAAGAGTACCAAATAAGGAGAACTAAAAAGACTCATATCAAGGCACATTATAATTTATGTGTCAAGTTAAAGTAAAGACAAAGAATCTGAAAAGCAGCAAAAGAAAAGCAACTTGTTATGTACAAGGGAACACCCATATGACTAAGCATAATTTTCAGCAGAAATCTTTCAGAACAGAAGGGAGTGGATGTATATTTAAAGTTCTGGAAGAAAAAAACTGACAACCAAGAATACTCAACCTAGCAAAGTAGTACTTCAGAATTGAAGGAGGGATAAAGAGTTCCACATAATTAAAAACTGAAGGAATTCATCACCACTAGACTGGCCTAGACTGGCCTTACAAAAAATGTTAAAAGGAATTCTTCAAGCTGAAATGACAGGATGCTAGTTAGTAACATGGAAACATATGAAAGTATAAAACTCCCTGGTAAAGTTAAATTCAGAATACTCTAATACTGTGATGGCTGAAGGCAAATCATTTCTAAATCTCATACAAAGGTTAAAACATGAAAGTATTAAAATAACTAAACTACAATAATTTTTAGTGTATATACAATATAAATAGATGTAAATTGAACCACAAAAACCATAAAGTGTGGGGGGAGTGTAAAAATGTACAGCATTTATATGTATTTGTAGTTCTTATCAGCTTAAAATAGTTATAAGTATAGGATGTTTTAAGTAAGCTTCATCATAACCACAAAGCAAAACCTACAGTAGATACACAAAAGAGAAAAAGAAGGAAATCCAAGCATCCCTCTACAGAAAATCATCAGAACAGAAAGAAAGATAACAACAGAGGAAGAAGGGAACAAAAGAACAACCAAATAATCAGGAAACAATTAACAAAATGGCAATAGAATGCCTATGCCTATCCATAATTACTTTAAATGCAAAAGGACTTAATTCTCAAATCAAAAGACATAGCTGAATAGATATTTAAAAAAAAAACAAAAACAGACCCCACTATATGCTGCCTACAAGAGACTTCAGTTTTAAGGACACACATAGACTGAAAGGGAAAAATATATTCCATGAAAATGGTAATCAAAAGAAAGCAGGTTTCTGCATTACTGCCTGATGTTTTGCAAGGCCATTGTCCTCATACTTGAAGAAGAATGACAAACTGCCCCATCTTGGTCTGTTTTTTTAAGATTAAAACTGACCCAGCCTCGAAGCTTCTACCCCCAGGCAAAGGACTTCACTGCCTAGAATGAGTTCTCACAAACTACTGTGTCCCTTAGACCTGAACATTTAACATTCCTCCTCTTTCATTTTAATACCAGTGCGCACTTTAAGGGCGTGGCTGAGTGTGGTGTTGTACCCAACAAGTTAAGCACACGCAGCCTCTGTTGTCAAAGTAGAAAACATAATGAAGAGGGACTACAGACACTTTGACATAAACGCTGAGTAATAATTCCTTTAAGTCTGCAGTCTACTGTGCCCATAGGATGCCAGACATCTGGATGGAAGATGCAACATTCATCCAGGAATTTCACTATTCTTCCAGATAATTGAATAGACTTTCATTGTGAACTGTATAAACCTAGGGATTGTAATAGTGATGCCAACTTATATTTCCATGATTTACAACTGCAGGGTATATATGTGTGTGTAAGTGTGTGCATGTGTTCGTATAGCTTCACTTAATTACCATTTCCTTTTGGAATAGGTTTAATTACCCAGTTTTACAGATGAGGAAGCTGAGAGCCTTTGTGAAGCATATACTGATTTCATACTCTGCACCAGACACAAACCTTACAAAAGAGACATAAAACAGCACCTGCCCTAAAGATGCCTGCAGACCAGAGGAGGAGGTCGGGATTTGCATGAACTTGACTTGCCCAAGGTCGCACAGCTGTTCACTGTAAGCTCTGGGACTCCATCCAACTTTTCGGCACCAAGTTCAGCACTGTCTTCACAGCCGCCACCAGTAAAGTCCAGATGCATTTACAGAGCAGGGACTAGAAAGGAGAAGGGATAAAGGTGTGCTAAAGTTGGAAGAGTCTCATGATTGACACCAAGCTCAGAAACGAAGTACAACCCATTAAAGTTACAATTTTGAAGATTATGACCAAACATTAGAAAATGCCTTTGATGTAATGGGTTAAAAACACAAACACGAATGGCATGTCTACCCATGTTCACTTAGTACACATATGGATAGATACAGGATAAGAGCCTGGGCAAATTTAAACACCTGGATTTTCTTCATGTAGCTGAGTAGTTACTGGCTAAAATTTCCTTTCTTTCTTCCTCTCTTTCTTTTTCTTTCCTATTATCTTATAGTTTTGTTGATATTGCTAAAATATAAACTGTAGGTAGGAAAAAAAGAGATAACATGGAAAGATTAAAGGTTTTGCAGCTGGGCAGACCTGGAGTCAAATCACAGTTTTGCCAATGACTAACTATACAGTAGGGAAAGTTATTTAACTTCTCTGCATCCCAGTTTCTTTGGCAAAGAATAATATTAATTCTGCAGGGTTACACTGAGGACTAGCGATTATGTGTTAGAATGCCTTATAAACAAAGACAAACCATTCAATCTGTAGTTATTATATAGTATAAGCCAAGAAGTGTGTCAGAGAACAGGAAGGACGTCCAGGGCCTGATCTGAGGCACAGGTTTGGCCAGAATTCTGCAACGGCATTTATAACCCAAAGATGAGTGATATTGCATCACTCTTATCGGCAGCAAAAACATGTGTTGAGTCAGGTGCTCAGGATATAGACTGTGAAATACCACCTGTTGTTCTTTGTACCTATTCAATAAGCCTTTATTATGAACCTCCTATAAGTCAGAGACCAAAAGAAAAACTAGTGATATAAAGATAAATAGGACTTAGTCCTTACCATAGTTTACTGGAGAGAAAGAATCATGGAAACAGATAAATTAAATATAATGTAGAGAACATAATCACAAAGTTGGGTATTTGGGAGCATAGATAAACAATTAATCCAACCTGGGTGAGGGAAGGTGAGGGAAGTCGAGGAAACACTGGCCCTGGAACTGAGCCCTTAAGTATAAGAAGGAGCTGGTTAGAACAAAAGGGGACTGGAGGGGGGGTGGCAGAAAAGCATCCAGGCAGAGAGGAAGATGAAAAGAATGGTGCATTTACGTAACAACCAGTTGGGTTTTGCCAGAGCATAGAAGTTGAAGCAGGGGTTGAGACTGGAGAAGGAGGTGGGGACCAGCTCAAATGAGGCTTCGTACACCTCCAGGGGGCAGTGATGGATTTGAGGCCAGGAAGGTAGATGCCAAGGTGGTCAGCTTTACGGCTCAGACAAACACTCTAGAGCCCTGTGGAGGGAGAATGGGAATGGGACAGCCGGGTTACAGTTAAGGGTCACCTCTAGGGGTTCAGAAGAAAGATGAGTCTGCGTAGGACAGAGATTGTCAGCAGGGGGATGATGGTGATGGAGACCAGATGGCAAGACAGCCCCCAACAATCCCAAGAGCCCAGTGAGGAGTAGAAAGGAAGTAGTTTCTTGAGCTTGGAGAAAAATTTTGTAACGGAGAGTCTGGGAAAGCTTAGTAGACAGAGGAGAGAGGAGATGAGCATCCCGTTAAAGAGGGAGAAGACACAGGTGGAGAAAGAGGGAAGATCCCAGGGGAAGGAACAGAACTAACAAAGGCAAAGAAGCCTTAATATGTAGGTTGGGTTCACAGAAGGTCCATCAACAGTAAGAATGTGTAATCTTTGACAGGCCCTCTACATTGTAAATTCTCATCCCCATGCAAGGAAGAATTTGTGCCAGATAGGTTATAGTTTCCTCCCCCAATCCCCTGCTTTCCTGAGGCATAAAGAGAGGCTGCCATGAGCTCAAAATCAAGAAAGATTCAGAAGTTCTTCTAGACTATAATCCAGAAAAGAAAACACAGTCCCTCCCAATGTCATGAAAGTTCGGGTGGTCTTGTGACTCAAGTGTGGCCAGACAAGGGCAGAGCCTCCTTCCCCTGCTCTGGCTTTCTCATTGCCCATCTCCAGCCCCACTCCCTGCCAGCCAGGGGCAGACAGCAGCGACTGGCTGACCAGCTGTGCAAGGAAAAGGGAAGAGTGAGATGGGAAGAAGTGGGGAAGAACGTGCTAATGTGACAAGGGGGTCAAGGGTGAAGGGGAGAAAGACAGTGTCCAAGGTGAGAGGTTCCCGCGTGTCCCAGGAGTGTGTAGGGGGAGACAGAAAACATTAGACTTTGTGGGACACTCGCTCTCTGTCTCAACTACTCGTCTCTGCCACTTACTCTTGTGCGACTTAGCACAATCAGTGAATAAGGAAGCACAGTTACGTTTCAGGAAAGCTTTGTGGACACTGACATTTGGATTTCATAAGTGTTTGCATCTCACCAAATACTCGTCTTTGATTTAGTTCAGTCAGTTAAAAATGTAAAAACCATTCTTAGCTCACATGCCAAGTGCAGCCAGTGAGCTGGGTCTGGTGTGGGCAGTGTGGTTTGCCATCCCTGGTTGAGAATAAAAATCTCCTATAGACGAAGAGCTGGGATCAGTCAAGTAACATAGAGAAGCTATTCTCACACTTACACTCCTGTGGGTTCTGGATGGGATGGTAGAGGGCAGAAAGTGAAGAACAGCACTATTTCTCTACCTTCACAGGTTCTTCCCCGGATAATGATAAGTTGTTTAGTAGTGTACTATACCATTCCTTTACCCATAATCAAGGATGTAGCCATAGGGTTTTATATTGCTCTTATATTAATTAAATTTTGACATACTGCTTCCTATATTTCTATAAACCATATCGTGGTATTCAAAAAACCCATAATAAAATAACAGCCATACATAGTTTGGCTATGATATGCTCCTCTGGCCACTAAAGAAGCCAGGTATCACTAAGGGGTGTGCCTCACGGTGGCCTCAGTTGCCCATCTCGGAAATGGAAGAATCTCTTATGCAGCTATGAGACTCGCTCTTGCCCAACTGGCTGTTCCCTCTAGTTCTCATATGTTCTGCGGACACACGTGTTTTATTGACTCTCCCAAGTCTCAGTCTCTTCCTCTGCTAGACACTAAGTGATCTTTCCTAGTTTGCAAAGATTTATGTGGTCTTGCTTGGAAAATACTTAAGAGTCCTTGGGCTTTGCCTTATCTCCCAGAAGCATAGCTGAGGGGTAGCTCTGCATCAAAATAAGGTGATTAGGAAGATGGACGTCCAAGATTCTTGACAAAGAGCCCAACCATTTTCCTTGGCCTGGACACAAGTCTCCAGATTTCTAAATAATCAATATCATATCAAATTCTGACTCTAAAACCACTCGATCTCTCCTCCTCCTGACCCTCTGCACCCAGAATAAAAGGATTCATGTTGTTACACTTCCCTTCTTTTCTGCTGTCTGGAAGCAGTTACTCCTCCTTATTAGAGAGGATGTTGGAGAGACGCCTGCTGACCTGTTGCCTTATCTATGCTCCAAGACTTCCAATTCCCCAGCCACCTCTGACACTCATAATCTTTGAGAGGTGAAGACAAAAGGAAGGAGTCAAGGGGAAGAAGAGAAGCCCAGAGAAAACAAGCGTCATAGTGAGGATTCTGGCTCGTGACACTGCTGCCCTCAGCCAGCCTAGATGGGCCATAAAGGAGCCAGATAGACACACTAGGGTGTGATCCCCAGAACTCAAACCTGAAAGGACCCTGCCAAAGGGATTTCAGAGAGCCAATGATGGAACCCTTTGTTGCCTACACTTCCAATAAGCCGAACCTCACAGGACTCCCTTGGCTGGTAGTGGAGCCCTCCCCTCTTTGCTAGGTTGTAGGGAAGATGGAGGCACTTCTCCCAACTCCCCAGATACAGTCAAAAACCCACTTTCTGCCACAAGGTACAAGGTTGGTTCAGCTGGCTTCCCACAAATCTGGTCCCGAAGGACGCACACAGCTCCTCTGAAAACACATTCATTCTCCTCTCTCATTTGATCTTTCTTCCACATGCTTTTTGGATTAACGCTGGCATTTTGTTTCCATCTGTTTTCAACTCTTGGTTAGAAACGTCCAAGGCAGGCTCTAGCCTTCTACATGGCTGGGGAGGGTGGGGGGTCCTCTGCAGGGCACTGCTCCCAAGCAGGGTCTGTGGAAGATCACTTGCACGTCTTCCTTCTAATCCCCAAACACTGAGTGAGCACCTCCCACGAGCCAGGCATGGTGCCATCCATTAGGCACTTGGAGGTCCCATGTCATGTCGCTGTGCAAGATTCACCACAGGCTCCTGTGTTGCTTGAGTAAAAACTCAAGCCATTACAGCAAGACAAAGCTGACCCTCCCCTCCACCCCCATCCCTCTGACCTCACCTCCTGCAACTCTCCCTCTAACCCTCCAAAGCCACCCTGGCCTTGTTGCTGGGCAGTGACCACGCCTGCCGCCTTCTGCCTCCATGCCTTCGCACTGGCTGTTCCCCCTCCACACACCCCCAGGAATGCACCTTCCCTGGGTCGCTAACTTCCTCACCTTCAAATCTTTGCTCAAATACCATCTTTCAACAAGGCCGATGCTGACAATCCTGCCGACAACTGCAAGCCTTCAGTGGCACACCTGACCCCGCTTTTTACCCACTCTACATGCTCTTTTTCTGCAGCACTTATCACCTACTGCCTTGGCCCAGTTCCCTGGGAAGCATAGCTTCAAGGAATATAATCCCAGAGAAGCAGACAGGAAGGAAAAGGAGATAAAGCATAGAAGCAGGGAGAGCAGACCTCAGGGAATATGTTTTCCAAATGGCCATAGTGTTGTAAAAAGTGATGGCTGGGTCCCACAGGACATCTGCAGAGAGGCTGAATGAAGCAATTCCTCTCCAAACAATCTGCCCAGGGGAGGAGAGAAGAACGTATCCTTCAGTCTCTGTCTCTCATTGGTCGAAGTCTGCCCTGTCGGTGTTAACTCCCTCATATTTCCAAGTGGTGTGAAAGCAGATGAGACCAGAGATGGTTCTTCACCTTCATGGGAACAGGAAGCCAGCGCAGAAGAAGGGAGGTGAAAGACAAGTGGCAGGCGGGGGCCTCTGGGGCATGTCTGGGAGCCACCTGAGGCACAGCCCTCAGAGCTGGCCCCTTAGCTGGAGGGGCGGCAGTGGCGGGGGCTTCAGGACTGCACCAAAGGGAAGACACCAGGGGCTTTGGACCGGCAGGCACAGACCGAGCCATTGCCAGCTCTGCTCCCCACCAGGCCAGGCCCGTGGGTCTGGCCTGGGCATAAACTGAATCCTGTATCGCTTCCAACATGGGATCCATCTCCAGCTAGAAACTAAGCTCCACAGGACAAGATCTTTCTCTGTGTGTGTTCCCTGAGGCACCCCAGGAGTCCAGGAAGAGGCCTGGCACATGATACATCCTCGGCACACTGTTGAAAGAATAAAAGGGCAGTATAATGAATAAAAAAACACAGTCCCTGCCCTCAGTGAGCTTACAGGGCCCGGCGGACACAGACAATCCAACAGCTTGGCGCCGTGCAGAATGGGAGCCCCACGCAGGCGACCAGCCAGGTGGCTGCAGGAGCTCTTAGCACAGCTGCTTAGCACAGCTGTGCGGTCTCTGAGTCCTGGTGATTTGACTCCAGATGGGTCAGCTTGTGGCCAGCCTGGTATATCCCATAAAACAAGGACACTGAAGTAGGAAGTCGAGCTCTGGGCTCTAAACCCAACCTCAGAGCAAATCAGCTGTAGGATCTTATGAGAGTAATTACTATTTATCAAGCACTCCCTTTCTGCCAGATCATAGTATGAGTAATTTATTGTCTCCAAGTACCGTACACTGGCTGGCTTACAAACGACAGAAATTGATTTGTCACAGTTCTGGAGGCAGGGGAAGCCCAAGGTCTAGTCTCCAGCAGATTCGGTGTCCACTGACTTTGTACTGTGTCCGTCCTCACAAGATCAGTGGGGTGAGGGAGCTTCCTGGGTTCTCTTTCACAACAGCACTAATCTGGTACAGAGAGTAGAGCCCTAATGGCCTCCCAACATCTCCTAACACCAACACTTTGGGGGTAGAATTTAACATGTGAATGGGGGGGACCAGAACACAAATATTTAGTCCATAACATTTACATACAGTTATTATTTTATTTTCTACAACAATTCTTTGAGGGAGATATGATGATCCTCATTTAAAAGAAATCGAAACTGAACCCAGAAAGGTTCAATGACCCTATCCAAGTTCTCCTGACTCAGAAGTGGCAGAGGTGGGCTTTGAATTTGTAAGCTACCCTGCCAAAGTCTAAGCTCATGATCAGAGCCCTCGAGCACCACACGGCTGGGGCTTAGTGCCCTCTTTTGTAAAATGGAAAGACTAGATTACCCAATCTTTTTTTTTTTTTTTAAGATTTATGTATTTATTTGGGGGGGGAGGGGCACAGGGAGAGAATCTTTGAGCATACTCCCGGCAGAGCATGGAGTCTGACACAGGGCTTGATCCCCACAACCCATGAGACCATGACCTGAGCTGAAACCAAGAGCCTGACACTGAATTGGCTGAGCCACCCAGGGGACCCAGAGGACCCAATCTTTAAAGTCATTTCCTATTAAGCGGCATCCTAAACAGGTCAAGGTCAAAGAGAAGTGATCCAACCCAGACTTGGTGGCAAGTGATTGGACATTGCCCAGGACAAATACACCTATGGGTTCCTGGGGGCCCCCAGTCAGGTCTGAGTCACCAGCAGCCTCCTTCCAGCCCCAGACCAATGAGCGCAAGTCTCTTCATGCTGCACACGAGCACATGCACAGGACATTGGCCTGTCCAGGGTAGAGGTGCCACCTGACCCAGCTTGGGGTGGGATCCCAAAGGTACCCATGGACACAGTGTTCCTGCAGCTGAATGTTCTGGAATGTGATTGATTAAATCCCACCTGCTCACTCAAGGAATAGCCTGAAGTTTGCAGGGCACCAGGCCAAGTGCACGCAAAGCCTGTGACTCAGCCAGGGGTGTCACAGAGTCTCCGTCATGGGTCCTGATCAGCACTCTCCCATAGAACTATAATAGGAGCTGCATATGCAATTTTACATTTTCTAGTAGCCACAGTTAAAAAATAAAAAGAGATAAAATTCATCTGGATAACATATTTAGTTTAAGCCAATCTATCCAAAATATTACCAACTCAACATGTTTTCCCTATAAAAATTATGGAGCTACCTTACATTTTCATTTTCATACTAACTCTTTGACATCGAGTGTGTCTCTTACTGAGAGCACATCCCAATTCAGAAGCTGCATTTCAAGCGCTCAGGATGAGTCAACACAAGCCACATGAACCGTGGCTGCTAAGCTGGACAGTGCCGACCCCACACACAGGCACGCACACATTCACCCAAGCAGCCAGTCCCTGCAACCTCAGGCCAGCAAATAATCCAAGTTACAGCCTCGCACCCTGCAGCAGTGGGAGCAGGCAGAGGCCCAGGGGAAATGGACACCAACCTGAATCCATGCACACAGAATGTAGATGAAGAGAGGAAGCTGCCTTTGATGTGCAATTCACCTTCTGATATCAAGAGTAGCAACCCAAGGAAAAAAACACTAGAGGCCTTTAAGCAATTGAAGCAAGAGGTCAGAGGTCCTTGGTCAGTTCCTTGGGAAATAAGATTCATATGAGATCTGGGAGAAGGGATAAAATTGTCAAAAAATCATAAAGTTAACAATTTGTGTATTTAGGTGGTGTCAAACCACAGGAGTCTGGCGTCCCCGCCTATTAATGAGAGCCTCGGCCCCACGCTCCCTTCCACTGAAAGTAATTGCTGCTTGAAACAGATCCACAGAAGCAAGGGGTAGCAGAGAAAATGTGCGTTTTCCGAAACCGAGGGACTTGGAGACTGCTGGGGGGATTGTGGTTTTCCAGGAATGGGCTGGATTGAAATGGATTTTTTATAAAGAAAAGAAGAAGAAAAAACATTTCCAACCCTCCTTTGGAACTCCCCCCCCCACGCCACCCTAACATTCAAAGCACTGAAGGAAGGGTGACTTCTCTACCACCGGGAGAAGGGAAAAGGCTGGCACCTCCCAGGACATAAGTCGCTGGGGCCCATCCTCCCGGCTCCCCGCCCCCCGGCAAGAGTGAACCACATGAGCGAGGGCTCAGAAGGGAGTGTTTACTCGCTGTGTTTGTAAGGCTGACACTCGAACCACATGGAAGGCACATGCAGGAAGCGAGCTGTAATCATCTTATGTTTATAATTCCCAGAGAAGGATGGCAGGGTCGAAGATGGGATTGATCGGGTTCCAAATCTATTTCCTGGAGTCAGATTTAAAAGAGAGATGTTAAGGGCAAAATCTCTAACAATGTGGGTACGTCCCAACAAGTTACAAGTTTATTTCTATTGGGGTCTGTACAGATTTTTAAGATCTGTTGCTTTCTTCTCACACACACTAAGCTGGCCCTGCCGGAGCTCATAGGACTCTGAAAACTGCCTCCTCTGACAGATTCTTCCCAAATTCAGAAAATCTGATTTTCAAAGAGTTCATTTACAGGACAGCAGCCCCCTTTTGCTGTAATGCCTTTATCATTTTTTATTGTTATTGTTCAGATTTTAAGTGTTACCATCTGACAATCTTGTCCATTCTCGGTGATGTAAAACATTCTTCCAATCGTAGCCTGGTTTCCAAATTTTTCCCCAAACAACCAAAGCGTACAGTGGGGCTGCTCGCATTCCCCGGCACACCCATGCAAGATGGCATCTTAAGGCCCGAGGAGCCTCTGCAAAGCCTCTTGTCTGAGCTGGCTGCTCCCCCGGAGCTGCCTCTGAGTCACTGTTCCCCTTTGTCTCTCTCAATTAGGATGGGATGCTATACAGCTCTTGCTGGGAAGTAGTTTCTGGGCTCCCAAGCATTACAATCCTAGTCACATGCCCCAGGTAGGAAAGCTGTCAGGCAATCAAGAAAACAGGTGAGCCGGAAAACCAACTCTAGAGATGACTAAGTGATGACTACCATCGGCACCTCACTTTACAGTTTACAAAGTAATTCTGCACCTGGCGTCTCACTGAACCTCACAATCAGCCAACCATATAGGCTCTTAACCGTCTTTTTGTAGCGAGGAAGCAGGCTGGGTTTGCTGACACATTTCCCTGCGGTCACACACGGAGCTCCCGGGGGAGCTGGGAATGGGAGCAGCTCTTCAGACAAGACACCCAGCCCAGCTCTGTCCATGTATCTTCTTCCCCCTGGGACATTGGCAAGTTATCCAGGCAGCAGAACTGTTTTCATCACTGGGTCAAACCTAGAGCGTATAAGACCTGTTTCATTGCAATGAATATGCCTCTTTTAGTTCACATGTTACTATGTCTCTTCCCTCATTGCCTATTGAGTGTGCTTGGATAAAACTGTTCCAGGGTTCATCCACTGTGCATACAATGAGAGGAAAAAATAAACCTTCAACCAACTATGTATCGGGGGTCCACTGTGTGAAAGGAAACTTGATCCTCCTGTCCAGAAATTTCTACTGCTTGAGCAGAAAAGCTATAGCTTCTTGAGGATTAGATACCAGCACAGGGTCCCCGAAGGAGAACCAGCAGAAGTCAAGGCATGAGGCACAGCCTGGGCTGGGGGAGACCTATGGAGATTTTGTGGAGGAAGAGCATGAAGAAGCCCTGGGCAGGACCCCCAAGTCCCCTCAAGACAGGTCACTAGGAGCACTTGTGACAGATATAGGTTCCTGGGTGTTGTAATCCCATCCCTCTCTTACAGGTTTCATAGCCCTTTTTCACTGTATTTGAACTATGTATATTTTTTCACTTCTCATATGAGATATGGTGTTTCAAAATGGAAAGCTCTAGTCCTAAAAAAAAAAAAAAGATATAGATCCTGGACTTCCATCCAGAAGGCGGAAGAAAGTCCTGGTAAAGCTGTGCCCCGGACGGTCCCTAGCTTAAGGAAGGCTGCAGCCCTGGCAAGCATGAGTCAGCTCCAGAGGCCACGCCGCCGTGGAGGGGGGGAAGGACAAAAAATGTGGGGAAAGAGATGGAGAGAGGTGAGATTTCCAAATTAAGACAAATACAGAAAGAAGTCTCACTTCCAAAATGAAGGCAGGCGGGGCGCCTGGGTGGCTCAGTCGTTAAGCGTCTACTTTCAGCTCGGGTCGTAATCCCAGAGTCCCAGGAAGGAGCCCCACATCAGGCTCCTTGATGTGCAGCGGGAAGCCTGCTTTTCCCTTTCTCACTCACCCTGCTTGTGTTCCCTCTCTAGCTGCATTTCTGTCAAATAAATACATAAAATTAAAAAAAAAAGAAGAAGAAGAAGAAGAAGAAGAAGAAGAAGAAGGCAGGGACAGCAAGAAGTCGGCAGGCAGCAGGGCAGCTGGAGGGTGGGAAGGCTCGGGGAAGGAAGGACTCCTCACACTTGCCCCTGAGAGCAGTTGGGACGGACCCTCCTTTAGGTGCCCAGCTTGGTGGGTCAACCCCCACTCCCGCCTATGAGCCCATCCGGGGGACCGCGGCCAGCCCCTGTCCTCTCGTTTCCAACTGAGGACCCAGCAGGGAGCAGAGAGGAGTAAGTCGCTGAATGGACACAGGCATTTGCTCGATACCTGAGTTTCTTGCTCTTCTTCACTGGGATGTATCCATGACAGCCCTCGGAGACCCCGGGGATTTTGTCCCCCAGGGAGTCTCTAGTAGCCGTTGTGGAGGCGGAAAGGTTCTTGGCCTAGGGAAAGTCTGGGTTCAAAGTCCAGCTCCAGGAGAACCTCAAGGGCAAAATCATGTTTTCTTCCTCCTGTTTCTTCCTAAATTAAATAATAATCACACCTAACATTTTTATACTACTTACTACATGCCCAGCCTTGTTCTGTATATTTTTACGAGGTTTACAGCAACCATGTAAGAAAGAGTCTGCCATTGTCCCTGCTTCACAGATGGGGAAACTGAGGCAGAGAGAGTTTGTCAGCAGTCCAACAAGTAACTGACAGAGGCAAAATTCAAACCCAGCTGGTCTGGCTCCAGAGCCCACCCTTAAGCCCTGTCCCTACCTTCTCTCCCTCAGGAGAACAACATCTGGCCAACACAGAACAGCTGTGCATATACGTGTGTGTAGGGGGGATGTGTGAGAGAGGAGAGATTCGGTGGTGAATGGTGTCACAGTAGTTCTAAGACAGAAGATGATTCTGGGCCCAGGGCTGGGTGAGAAGGCTCTGTGAAGGGAGTCTCCCCACCTGATGGAGAAAGCCCAGAGGAGTGAAGACGAGGCCTCCGGATGGAGATCGGCAGAAAGGGGGTTTGGGTACCCAGTGCTCTCATTCATGCCATCTGGCAGCTGTTTAGTGAGTGCCTGCGATATGCCAGCCCCAGAGGCCCCAGAGGCACAGACAGACACCCTCCCCGCCTCTGGGAGGCTCACAGGCCAGGAGGGGAGATGGAGACAAAAGCCAGCACATGAATAAAACCACAGGAAAAGTGGTGAGCGGCACGGAGAATAAGAATCGGGGGACAATCTGAGCTCGGGTGGATGGGAGAGGGTTCGGCAGATGCAGGAGGTGGAAGAAGAGCGGGATTAGGGAGCACTGGACGAGGAGGAGGTGACAGAAGAGAGGGCCAGAGGCAGACAGCGTCTCCCGAAGGCCACTAGGAGGAGGAGGGAGGCACGGAAGGAAAATGGACACTAGCCAATTTCCGTCTTAAGAAAAACACCTGTGGCTGACTAGGAAGAGAGTAGCCTGCGGGGTCCCCGTTGGGAGGGGCTGCTGTTGTCCAGGCAGGGCAGGGTCACGGGTGACAGGTGGGAGCCGTGGAGGCGGAGAGAAAGAGCATGACTGGAAGAGGGTTTTAGAGGTAGACCCGATAAGCACTCTGTCCCCGCCGTCACGGAAGACAGGTTGCATAGACAGCAGCAGGATTTAGAGCCCGAGTGGAGGCCTTCTTGACCAAGCAGAAATCCACAGGCGGAGGGCGAGAAAGACCACACACACAGCTTGTCGCTGTGGGAAGCACGCACAGACAGAGGGGCTCCCGGTGTCGGAACAAGTGTCCCCGTGCCGCCCTCCAGGTACACATCACAGCTCCGACACGTGGATGCAGGAGCCGAGTCCTCTCCAGCACTTCCAAAGGGATCGACTTGAGGGCAGTGATCCAAGCAGGAACAGTGGGTGGTCTGTGCAGGGCTGAGGTGACTGACGGTGTCCCAGGGCTCCGCACCAAGCCAGGAGACTCACAGAGCCTGGGACAGGAGGGAGCCACCAGGGACAACGCAGCCTCCTGAGAGCACAGGCACAGGGGATGGGTCCTCGGTGCTCTGAGGGGAAAGGGAAGCCGTGGGCAGCTCAGTGTCTGCGGCCATCGACCACCCCGCAGGGACAGGGTCTGCTGGAGGTGGACGGGAGCTGAGATTGGACTCAGAATTCTTAGTATTAGCTTTCGTTTTTAATAGATTTTTCCTTTTAAATAAAACCAATAGTGTCCTAGCAAGTTATTTTGCTAGCCTCCTGATCTCACTCCTTCATTTATTTATTTAATGCACAATGTATTAGCACAATATTCTGGTCCAGGGGCTTCTCACACGTTTACATGCACATGAGCAGCTGGTAAACCTGCAGACTCTGGCGCAGTAGGTCTGGGGCTCTCTGGAGACCCTGACCCTTAACATTGCACTTTGAGGAGGGAACCTCTGGCTCAGTCAGGTGTCCCTTTCATCTTCCTTGAGTCCATTCCTCTCTCCACTTTGACTTTAATATAAAATTAGTTCATTCACCATTTACCAGAGTGCCACTCTTTAGGCAACGGGTTGAGTGCTGAGAGAGATACAGAAACAGACATAATACAATGTCACCTGTAAAGAAATTGCAAACTGGCTGGGTGGAGAGATGAGTGCTAACACAGAGTCCAAGGCCTGCCCTGCCCCACGTCTCCTACTATGTCGGAATTTTAATGCATTGACCCACGTAAGTCTCACTGTGCCTCAAAATGGGAATTATCTCTATCTTACAGAGAAGGAAAACCAGGCTAGAAAAAGTTAAGTCAATTTTCAAGCTCACGCAACCATTGAAAAGTTGGATTTTGATTTAAATTTCGATCTGCTTGGCTGAAGTTCAAATTCTTTTCATTAAGCTATACTGAGGACATAGTCCTCATAGTCTAAGCAAAATACCCCAAACACTGGGCATCGTGTGATGTCTGCAAAGTGAGAAGTCAATGCGCCTCGCTGGAGGGAATTCAGCAGGTGGGGTGGTAGGTGACAGAAATTTGGAGCTAGAATAAATTTACCAAATTTGACTGGGTTGCCAGAAAAAAAAGCAGCAATGTAGACTTCATGTTGAAAATATTTTTTTAATGTTGCAGAAGAGAGATCGGTTTCCTTGTTTGTTCCTAAATTCTCCTTTTATGGGCTGCAATTCCAAAGTCCAGGAAGCCACTTGCCCAGCCAAGAGAAGCTGGCATCTCCGGCTCAGGGCTCCAGATGTCACCAGACATTTCGTCTGCAAGCACCCAGAAGGAGGGCTGCCCATCCCAGAAGCAATCGTCTATCACATGTCTGCCTTGGTCAGAACAGAGAGCAGAGCTCAGCCTGGAAATCCAGGACGAGAACATGCTAAATCTATACCCCTGTCCCAGTGAGGTTTTCTTCCATTGTCACCATCCCTTCTCAGGGCCCCGTGCTCCAAGTCTGGCCATCCTGCATCCAAGCAGATGGCTCCCCCTCAGCTCCCACCAGCCATGACCAGACTGACCACTAACGAGGTGCCCCGGCAGCATGTCTGGGATTCAGAAATGACTCCACTTTCTCTGCCACTTAGTCATTGTTATTGGGGCCGGGCCGGGAAGACCGAAATCCATGAGAGCGTGAGTCTCGGTCACGAGCTCCTGTCCTTACATAGCCACCCTCGAGGCCTCACCTGAGCCCAAGGTTCCTGGGTGGTGGCAGAATGTCCCATGTCATATTTGGAATAGGAAGGACAGACAAACAAGACAGTCTGTCATTAAACACTGAAATACCTGGAAGTCAGCGCCAGAGTTATGAGAAGTTCTATTTCCTGGACACTAATGCAGGCTTTCTATTTCCTGCAGAGGACACGGTGAACTAAACCACGTTAATTAAGGAAAGCATCCCTGTAAACACAACCGAACAGACGTCGCTTCCCAAAAGTACAGAGCAGCTTTCCCTCTGGACCTGTCGTCCCCAGTCCCCATTCTGAAGACAGAACTGCAGCAGGTCCCCGAGGGAGGCAGAGGGCAGCTTGTGTGGATGTCCCCACGCACTGGAGCCCCCTCAGCCCAGAGGAAGGAGCCTCCCAGAGCTATTTCTGCACCTTCACACACACACACACACACACACACACACACACCCCAGGTGCCAACAGTATGTTTTGTCATTAAGTCGATGTAAATGGGACCTGAAACACCAACATTTCTTTTGCCAAGCCTTGTGGAAGAATCACTGATCTCCCATTTCCTTCCACCAGCTGCTGTGTACAGGGGTCAGGATGACCCTTTCATATAAAACTGAGCCCCTTCCATAACGAAACGAGCTGCACTTGAGGGGTGATTTGTTTAAAAGCCACATTGTAAATCAGTGGTCTGTTCTTTACTCCAGGCCTGGCGGGCTCACCTTTACACCGAATTAATCGCATCTGAAACTTGACCTCGCAGCCCAGAGCCTGCTGGAGACAACATGTGCTCAACGACTTCCAGTCCAAGCGGCAGGGACTTAAATTGTTCCACATTTTTAATAAATGGGCCAGGAACCCATGGGACGATTCCCATTGACCTGGGTGTTCAGCATATTGATCTGATGAAGAGGATAGAGACAGGTCTGCAACAGCCAGATTGGGAGGACGTTTACTAACATTGGACAATGCCAATTCATGTTCTTAAGTACAACCAGAGGGAGGCGAAGCCTGAAGAAAGGCCCAGAAACATGACATGAATCACCAATAACAGCTCTGCTGGGAGGTGGTGGGGGTGGGGGAGTGAGAGGGAGGGAAGGCACTGGAGGACCACCTGCCAGGGAGAAAGGAGGGAGTGGAGTTTTCTGTGAGGAGATGGGCCTTGGGAACGCCTTCCAGCTTCTTGGTTCTCTGATGCTAAAAGAGAAATTTGATTACGCAGGAAGAAGGAGCTTTGGAGCTCACTGGGATAGGGCCTTGGAGTTGGTGCCATAAATGAGGAGAGCTTGCGAGCTGGGCCTGTGCTAACCACTGCAGATGTGAAATCATGAAGATACTAAGTTCCCTCCTCAAACATGAAAATAGATGGTTTCATATGATGAGGAGCTCCTGTAGGCCTGTGCCAGCTCAGGGACACAGTAAGGAACAAGTAGATAGCCCCTTCCCCGGGACTAAGAGATGAAAGCAGAAAGCGACTGCTCAGTGCGTGTGCTAGGGACTATGAGAAGCTGTCTCGGGGCCCACAGGAGGGCCACCCAGACGCGGGTGCTCAGGGACATCTTTTCAGAGCAGGGGGTATTCAATAGAGGCCCAAGGATGAGCAGGGGCTCGCCAGGAGGGGTGGAGGCACAGAGGAGGGGCAGGCTATGCCGGCGCAAGACTGAGAGGAGGCACAGCACCTTTTCAAAAACTACAAGGGACACAGTGAGATGGGAGGACAAAATCCAGGGACGGGGAGAGACAGGGATGAGGACAAGTGCACGCGGGGCCTCTGCACTCAGCGCTCATGGGAGCTTCGGAGCAGCATGGGAGGAGCGCTATGGGCACACAGGGAAGGGAGCCAGGGCATTCGCTGAGGATGGCCCAGGGAAGCTTTGCAGACAAGCAAACAATGACGCCTCCTAAATGATGACAAGGCATTACCAGAAGAAACGAGAAGACAAAACCCATCCTGAGCAGAGGAGCCTGGGTGTGCGAGGGCATGGGGTACTTTTAAAATGAACCCCATTCTCTCCCCATAAACACCCTGGTGGGGTCCAAAATGAACAACACACCGTGTACCCAGTTCCATTCTGCAGGGTCATATCAAGGTCAAGGTTATGAAGCCTCAAGCTCCAGACAAAGTGGAAGGTCCTGACAACAAGGAATACTGGCTCGCATGGGCCAGGATCCTTAAGCACAGGGGCCCTCCTGCTGGGAAGAACCTACATTTCTGAAATCAGAGACATGGCCCGGCCAACTGGAAAAATTTCAGGAGGAACTTCAGGGAATATCTGGAGAGGGAATCACCTCTTAAGGAAGGTTCTTATAATAAGATATTGCCTCATTAACAACGTAAAAACACCCTCAAAACAAGGACCTTCTGAAATTTTGCCAATTTAATTAGCAGCACTCACTCTGCCCCAGGCACTGTGTTAAATGCTCCAAAGGCTATCTCATTTAATTTCTCAGTAGCCCAGTGAAGGGTTAAGTCTTCCTACTACTTCACATTTGAGAAAACTGAAGTTCGTGTCCCGCCCAAAGTCTCGGGATGGTTGGTAAACAGCATCTGGGGAAGGACGAGGACCCTCAGCCACATTTCCCCCACTCTGGCCTACTGTCCCCCATAAACCAAAAAAAAAGCACCCCTAAACCATCTCCTGGCCATGCCACTGGAGAAAAACACATGGAGACCAGCACGAGAACGATTATCTCATAAATGTGTGTACCAAAGAGATGACTGTGGAGTTTACCTGAAGTTAAAGCCTTTTACCTTCCCAAGCAATGAATGGCAGCCAACTCTACTCAATTTACTGAAAACAAAGATGCCTCTTCCATTAGGCATCTGGACCATCTTGCGTGTGAAACCCCTTCATTCTCCTTTCCTTGTGTGTTTCTCAGTATGCCCCTTTTACAGGTGGGGAAATCAAGATTCAAAGCTGTTAAGTATCTTTTCCAAGGTCTCAGTGCTCAAGGCAGGACTCAGACAAGGTGCCCTCGACTTCAGGAACTAAGCCTTCTCATAGCACCTGTCCCCTCAAGGCAGAATGGAAGGGAACTGTGGATCTTCCCAGGAGGAGATTCCTCATAGCGAGTGAGAGAAAGCTAAGGACACACTATGCAAGGCCTTTCACAAAGAGAAATTGTACTTTACAAGGATGCTGATATGTCTATTCTGCCAAACACGGTTTTTCTGCAAAAGAAAAAAAGACAAAAACAAAGACCGTTATCAATGCCAAAAGAAAAAGAAAGGGAACATCTGCAGGTAAATAGAATGCTTGCTCTCCCAGCCAAACTTGGGGTTCAAACTTTCACCCAAGCGCCATTGTAGGAAAGTAACTCTTACACTGAGGATATTTATAGTATAAGACAACGTAAATAAAGGACAGGGAAGGATGCGCTCCCAGGGACCTGGGATGAAACAGCAGGGTCACTTGGGGAGGGGAGGTATGCAGAAGGAGGAGCCCATCTGTGTAGACTCACATAGATGAAAGCGTCATTGTAGTTCATGCCCAACTACATTGACTCTTGGGCTTTCCATAATCTTGGTCAGAGTGCTGAAAGGCGATGTAAGAGAAAGGAGACCTCGGTTCAAGGCCCAGGCCTACCACTACTTCAGGAGTTGGGAAATCTCCTCAGTCTCTCATTTTTTTTGGTCTGAAACATGAAAAAATCAGACTCAGTGATCTCTGGGACCTCTTCTAACTCAAAAGCTTGTGATCATGACCCTAGCACCTTTCTCTTCACATTCTTGATGGGGCCACAGAGAGGGGGCCATCCTGAGGGAGTAGCCCACATAACCAGCACCATGAGAAGGTATTACTAAACAGGTTAGAGTCTAAAGGTAAGTTCTATCTGTACCCAAGACCAATGCTACAGTCCTTCTAAAAGCCCTAGTTGCCAGACCTATGCAACCCTGAAATCTCCTCTCCCATGTCTGCACCTGTCTGCTCTGAAGCGCTGTCCCTTACTGTGCCTGCTGGGCCAATGGGGGTTGGGCACTTGGAGAAGCCAGAAGAGGAATGCCCCCCCCCCACCAAGGGTCAAGATGAAGATGGCCTCAAGAAGGCAGAGAATTTGCCTGGGATTTAGACAATATATGTGGCCATAGAGAGCAGTGGGATCCAGGTGGACCAGGACTATCTCTTATGGGTTTGTGCTCTTTGGGATGTCACCTCTCTGAGCCTCAGTTTCCCGACATGTGAGACAATGACAATGATAATATGACTTGATGACAAATAGCCTTTCTCACAGAGTCGTGATGACCAAATTACATGCAAAACCCTACAACTTGGTAAATGAAGCAAGTGATGCTCCCAGGGCAAGACCCTGGCAATGACCGGGGACCTAGGAGCAGAGTTAGGGGCTATTGTATGTGAAGTTTGGTAGACACTCAACTGGCCCTTGGCCTACAGAATCGTCCCCAATGCTACTCATGGGACAGAAGGAAGAGGAATCGCTCTCTTCAGGCAGCAGGAAATATGAAATAGGTACATGAGAAAGGATCCAGTCACTCAGGCCAGACTAGAAATCCCACTTGTCACCTCACAGAAGCAAGAGCCCCATGGGACTCCAGAGAAGGGGGGTGTGAAGAGGTGTCTCTTTCCTGATAGAACCAGCTTCCACAGAAACTATGTCGGGACAGTCCCACCAAGGAGGTCTTGGCTCTCTGAGGCGGGGGTCATTACCTGCATAATGCTGGATCCTCGGTGCCCAGCATGGGGCTGGCACATCGTGGATGCTGATTAAATATTTATTGACTGAGTGAATGATTAGAAATGGGAAGATTGATGGAACAGAAATCCCAATGAGCAAATGAAATAGGGGGCTGAGGACCTAAAGTGGCAGGATGGGCCTCCACACCAAGGATGTCCCGGAGGTGGGAGTGACCTGGAGAACATAGCACTTGGAAAAACCAGACCAGAGAGAGGGTCAGTCTGTGAGTCACCTGTCCTTCAAACCCAGGCACTGTCTGAGCAGGGAGCCAAGGAACGCACAAGATTGAGTCAGCAGGTTATCCCTGTCACTGCCTTCTGAGTCACTGCCTGACCCCCTGTGGCCTTGCCCTCGTGCTTGAGAGGGTGTGGGAGAACGTGTGTGGCCGTGTGTTTATATCTATATGCACACACTCAGCAGACACCCGCAGCCAGGATGAGTCAAGAGTTTCTCTCACGTTTTATTTAAGCTATGTCACTGGGCTGTCCTGTCGGTGACTCACGGCTTACCTGCCCGCCCCCAGGAGAAATGCCTTCCAACAGAGGCGAAGCTTGGCAACGCCTCACGATGTGTCAGGGGCCATGATATCTGCTTGCTCCCCAGGTTCTGTCTGTCTTCAGGAGCCACGTGCGTCCCTGTGTTTTCAGACTCTCTGTGGGTGCCCCAATTAAAATGAGGCCCAGGACTAAGGCCGAGCACGGTGCTTTCCCTAAGCCCTACCAGGAACTCTCTCTCCTTCCTCAAAAAGCCCTCCCTAGTCTGCCCTTCTTTTCCACTTACCACTACCTGCTTCTGTATTGTCTCTTAGGGGATAATTGTAGAAAATGCAGCTCTTCTGTGAGTACAGCAATCTATTACTAGAAAATTCTTGAAAGCTCCAGTGTCTTCCAATTCCCTTCCCCCGTCTTACTAAAAGAAATTCTAGCAGGGGGTCCCTGGTGGCTCAGTGGATTGGGCCACTGATTCCTGGTTTTGGCTCAGATCATGATCTCCTGGGTCCTGAGATCAAGCTCCACAACAGGCTCCGGGCTCAGCAGGGAGTCAGCTTGAGATTCTCTCCCTCTGCCCCTCCCTCCACTCACACACGTGCACGTGCTCTCTCTCAAATAAAAAAATAAATCTTTAAAAGAAAAAAAAGAATCTCTAGTAAATCATTCCTCTCACCACTGAAATCATTCCTGACATTACTACCTGATTAACCTTCTTCAGATGTAGCTCATTGCTTAAAACCTCTCATCCCATCCCAAATTCATTAAAAATGCCTCTTCCTAACACTGTAGAGTTGATTGCCAGACACATGCAGGGTGAGAAGAAGGAACTGTGGCAGCTGTGTCCGTACCATTGGCTCTGACCACAGCCAAGCGTTCAGGGTGAGCCCCTGACCCAACCCGGGCCAGTCTGAATCTCGTGCTGTATAATTCTGAATAGAGATTCAGAAATTCCAATCTCACTCTGGACTAAAAGCTTAAACAGGGAAAATGTAAAGACACTGGAGTTGGGGAAGGTGGGCAATTTTCCCATGACATGATCAGGAAAGCTTAGAAAGTGGGTCCACGGTGAGAGCAGGATTACGCTGACATGCACAGAGAAGCCAAGGTGAGAAGAAAATATATTGATTTGACCTGTCCCCTCCAGTCCCCAGTGCCCTGACCCAGTGCTACCCAGTTTTAATATATAAACATGGAGGGCTATAAATGAAATAGTTAAATGCCCATATACAGTAGAAAATTTAATTAGAAAAATATTTTAAATTACATGGTATATAAAATATCTTTTAGAATTTTTTTCCACAGGGGAGGGAGGAATGGAAGAGGGAGAGAGGAGGAGACAAAGGAAGGAAGGAAGGAAGAAGCTCATTCAACCTAATTTTACTGAGCACCTACTACATACAGGCCCAGCATTCTGCTTCATTTGGGATTTTATTAGAATGCCCCAAATCAGGGGGCGCCTGGGTGGCTCAGTTGGTTAAGCGACTGCCTTCGGCTCAGGTCATGATCCTGAAGACCGGGGATCAAGTCCCACATCGGGCTTCCTACTCAGCGGGAGGCCTGCTTCTCCCTGTCTCACTCCCCCTGCTTGTGTTCCCTCTCTGGCTGTGTTTCTCTCTGTCAAATAAATAAAATATTAAAAAAAAACAAAAGAATGCCCCAAATCAGGTAGGTGTGAGCTGCAAATGAAAAACAAGCTTGAAAGGAAATAAATAAAAGAAGGAAGGAAGGGAGGGAGGGAGAGAGGAAGGGGAAAATAAAAGAAAATTTAAAGAAGAAAAAGAAAAAAAAAGAAAATTTAGAGTGTCCAAAATGTTGTTTTTCATTCTTATAGGTGACTGTTCATGATCTAAAAATGATCTTCAAAAGCCTTGTTTACAATTACATGTGTATCTTGCAGTTTCCTGGCCTGACTTCTTACAGGAAAGGCAGAAAGTCACAGGTATATTTACCTACGAACTGGATTTAACTCTAACTGGGAAGCTTAATAGTGGCTCATAATTTTTGCTCTAATTGAAATTTACATATTTTTTTCAGTTACCAATTGCCTCAGAGCATAACAGAACTGCTTTACTATGGACAAATGAGCTCCCAGCCAAGATGAGAAGATCTCTGTAAGCATCTATCATGTCTGTCTCTGTCTCTTTCTTTGTCTCTTTCATGTTTTTGGTCCCCAGATGTGGAATCCAAGGAGAGGAAAGTGGGGGGAGGGGAGGACGAGAAACCAGGGAAGGAAAAAGAAAATGTATGTTCTCTGAGAAGTGCTTTTATAACAGCAATAAAAATAGCTAGCATTTATTGAGCACTTACTATACATCACTCACTGGGCTAGTTTCCTAGCTTTCTGAGTTGGTCTCATGCAGTCCTCACAAATGGCCTGAAGGGGGCATGATCCTCACACTCCTACAGAGAAAGGAGCTGAGGTCCGAGTCCACTCAGCCAGTGAGTAGCAGGCTGGTGAGATGCAGAGCCTGGGCCCCGAGTCCCCGACCACACGGACTCATACGGCCCATCTTGATGGCAGGCCTCAGCTGAGCTATGACCCAGTCACAAGGCCCGCAACAATTAACCAATCTACAATTCAGGCCAGGCAGTAGAGAAATAACAAGAGTGTCACCGTGATTTGACACAAAGAGGAAGCACGTCACCACCCTAGACCAAAGGCCTAGGAGCTCAGACCCAAGCACCTTTCCGGCCATCGTGTTGTCAGGCGCTGAGCTGAGCAGCTCCTCCTGCCAGGATTCTGGAGGCCTGAGCTCTCGGGAAGTTCCCAACGGGGAAAGGAGCTGGCAACCAAAAGGCATGGCCTAAATGTGAATGGGTTAGGTTGATCTTGAAAAGCCAGAAACCCCAGTGACCGGGACCCCTGACTCTCCTATTCCCAGAGGCTCCTAAAGCTCCCCAGGAAAGCAAAAAGGGAGCATCGAAAATATCCCTGTCACAGCCCAGACCCCAGGAAGACTACAGGAGCTCCACTCTGCGGGCAGAACACACAGGGCCGTGCTGAGAGCTCGCTCACTGCACTCGAGGGTATGACAGTCAAGAATGCTTTCATAGTTGAGCTTTGCTGCATGATGCCTTCTGGAATGCATGGACTATGTCCCTTTGATCTTTAATATGGCTGCTTGGAGGGGCCAGGATGTGGGCATTTGCAGCTACTTCTGTCTTCACTCTCCGATCCTGCCTCCACCCCCAACTTCTGGACACAGTTCTGCAGCTCTGCTTTCGGAAGTCAGTCCCTCCTCCTTCCCTCTCATCTCCCCCGCCTCCCCGTCACCTCCAAGAGTGGGAACTCAACTCCAGATCCCCCGACATCCTGCCTGCTTGCCAGCAAGCCCCCTGTGACCTTCCCTCTCTTCTGAAGACTGCCTCCACCGTGCTGCCTGAACCCCAAGTACAAGAACCCAGCCTCTAGATGCTCAGAAACAAGCACCTGATGCATTGGCTGGGAGTTTTCTTTTTTGCTTTTTTGTTTTTCATCCAGATGTTGGTGTCATGTAGAAACAGCCTGGCAGTCCTATGGTTGGTTTTTTGTTTCATTATTATACAATTCAGAGTAAATTATAATAACTGGAAGAAATAAGAAGCTGTTCATCCCTTCCAGCACCATACCCACAAACAAGACCTGGGGGTTTAATCTGCCCAAAGAAATTCCGTTGTGGACCTATCAGTTTGGGTTTTTTTTTTAAGATTTTATTTATTTATTTTACAGAGAGAGATAGCTAGAGAGGGAACACAAGCAGGGGGAGTGAGAGAGGGAGAAGCAGGCCTCCTGCTGAGCAGGGAGCCCTATGCGGGCCTCTATCCCAGGACCCTGAGCCAAAGGCAGACGTTTAATGACTGAGCCACATAGGTGGTCTCTTTTTAAAAGGTCTATCAGTCTCTTTTTAAAAGTACAAAGCAGGGGGGAACAAAGAGGTAAAAGCAGGATTCTGCAGTCTGCTTAGACTGGGATGAATGGTGGCCCCAGAGATACCAGGTCCTCATCTTCAGAACCTACAGTGTTACCTCGTTTGGAAAAAGTATCTCTGTGCCTAAGTTAAGGACCTTGAGACAGTGATGTCATCGTGGATTATCTAGATGAGCCCCAAGTGCCACCACATGCATCGTTGTAAGAGGGAGGCGGAGGCAGAGCTGACACACACAAGAGGAAGACACCATATGAAGACAGAAGCAGAGGTAGGAGTATGGCAGACGTGAGCCACGGAATGCCACAGCCACCGGAAGCTGGTGCAGGCAGGGAGGGAGCCTCGAGACAGAGGATGCCCTGCTGGCTTCAACTTTTGGCTTCCAGAACGGTGAGAGAAGATATTTCTGCGGGTTTAATCCACCAACCTGATGGCAATTTGTTATAGCAATCACAGGAAACCCATGTGATGCTTATTTCTAAGAGCCACTGCAGATAAGCCTGGAGGCGGAGGTAAAACAAGGGATAAGTAGAAGAGACAGTAGGATCTACAGGTGGATCTGAGGGAGATAGGGGCTCTTAGTTAAGTCCTGCCAACGGGTTCAACAGTTATAAGACCTGCTTTGGCTCAGCCAGCCTCCTCCCTGCGTGTTCCTAAGAGAAATGGAAACCTCAGGGAGACTAGCAAATATAAGATCAACATACCTTTCTCTAGACATCTGACTAGTTTTGGGCCTGAAACTCCACTGCACAACTCCTGATGAGCAGGGCTGACACACTGTCCCAGTTTAGTGGCTGAAAGGTCTTACCACCTTCTGGCCTGCTTTAGAAGACCAATGAGGGGTGCCTGGGTGGCTCAGTTGGTTGAGTGACTGCCTTCGGCTCAGGTCATGATCTCAGGGTCCTGGGATCAAGCCCAACATCGGGCTCCCTGCTCAGTGGAGACTCTGCTTCTCTCTGACTCTCCCCTTTTCGTGCTCTCTCTCTCTCTCAAATAAATAAATAAATAAATAAATAAATAAATAAATAAATAAATAAATAAATAAATAAATAAATAAAATGTGCAGAAGGAGAAGAAGAAGGAAGAAGACCAACGAGATGAGCTCCCACAAACCCGTGTGTGTGTGTGGGTAAACACACCAGCCCACTGTCATTAAAGTTCTACCCACTAGTAAATATGGCTTTATGTCCCGAGGGGTGACTGACTGAATTAACTCATCCTCCCTGTCAGACTCCAAGGAGGGAAGCAGAAATAGAGCTAAGTTCATCCCTCACTTACAAATAGGAACAATTTGGGAACCCCAACCTCTCCAAGATTGTTGACTAAAATCTCTATTTTGGGGTAGTGAATTACCCTTCTGCCCATATCAGTTTTCTTCTCTTCTCTCCCCCAAGGAGAGATGTCAAGCCAACTTTCCCTAGGTGCCCCTCTTATGCTCTGTCCTCTTCTAGGCATGGGGCATAGAGCATTAATGGGACAGACACAGTCCCTGCCTCCACAAAGGATCAGAAATTCCCTCCTGGGCTTACTAAGCCTCCACCACTCTGAAACACAGTCCAGGAGAATTCACTCCCAAGCTTAGTCCCTTCCACCTCCCCGTCCCCTTAGATATACTTCCTGTCCCCCACCCCCCGACTTGTGCCAGGCTGGTCTGAAAACCTGAGAACTAGGGTTCTTGAAAGAATCATGTCTTAAGAGTATAAGAACAGATAAACTTCCGTGAAGAACATGAAACACTGTAAAATGACAAGACATTTTTAATTGCAATCTCCAACCAGTCAGGTCAGAGGATCAGAAAACTGTGCTGCTGAGGCCAAAACTTTGTGGTCTCATTAACTGCATTTATTCTCATGTCACATCCTGGGCTTAAACCCCGAACAGCTGATTAAAACCATTAGCAATCAGCTGACTCCCATCTATCCTTTTTGAGGACCAGCCAATAGCACTGGCTTCCTTCACAGAGGATGGAGTGTTATTTTTGAAACATGAAGAAAGAACAAAAAGAGGACACTTTGCAAGACCCAGGGAAATCCAAGTCTGGGAATAAGTAAGCCATATATCTAGAGGTAAAGGAAGAGAAGGAGGAAGAAGAGGAAGAGGCAAATATTTCTAAGTACACAAATGTTTGCTACAATGTTGAGCCAAGAGCTCTGTGAGTGACCATTAAAGGAGACTCTGTTCTTTATTTGGTCACTCCATCCAAGAGCAAACACTAAAACTGAAGGTAATGGAAACCAAAACAGTTGTCCCCAAATGACGAAATTTGAAAATTAAATCTAATTGTTTAATGCTAGTCAAAACAAGTCAGTTTTGACGAATGCCGTGGGAAGTGGCCCCAAGCTTTCCCATCCAGGATCTGTGGTTACCTCTTGGGTGGCACACAGCCAGAACCGAACGCCTTTGTTCTCCTAGCCCTCCAGCCCCAGCTCGTCACTGACACTCCAGAAACTTCCGCTAGACCACAACACATCAGGAAGAACGACCATTGTTTGGGTCAACATGAGTGGAAAGGGCACCGCTGTAGAAGAATCAACAATAGAGAAAAGGAGAAGAAAGAGGAGGAAGTGACAGAGATAAAAACAGAGCAGGAACATGTAATTTGAAGAGAAAGTAGGGACATGCCACTTCAGAGGTTTGGTTGAACTGAATGAACTGAAGACAAAGACCAGTGAAACATTCCCGTTCCCCAGGGCTTCAACTGGACTAATTTTGTCCTCCCAGAACAGCCTGTCCGAGAGTTCACTGAGGTCTTTCACAATCCCTCACTCTCACTCATTCAGTCAACAACTGCGCAGCATGTGCAGGGCCCTGGGCTTAGTTCTAAAGAGGTAGAAAAGGTGAGCAGAAACCTGAGGATAGAATCTTTTTTTAATACTGTATTTTTTTATTACCATATAATGTATTATTTGCTTCAGGGGTACAGGTCTGTGAATCATCAGTCTTACACAATTCACAGCACTCACCATAGCACATACCCTCCCCAATGTCTATCTCCCAGACACCCTACAACCCCCATCCCCCCAGCAATCCTCAGTTTAGTTCCTGAGATTGAGAGTCTCCTATGGGTTGTCTCCCTCCCGATCCCATCTTGTTTCATTTTTCCCTCCACGAGCCCCCATGACACCCCACCCTGCCTCTCAAATTTCTGAGGATAGAATCTTAGAGAGACACAAGCCATAAATGTAAATGGACATATTAGTGTGAGCTTTAAGTGGGAAGAGTAGAGCTTGATGGGGTGCATTTTTTTAAAATACACATTTGGGGCACCTGGGTGGCTCAGATGGATGAGCAGCTGGCTCTTGCTGTCGGCTCCAGTCTTGATCTCGAGGTCCTGGCATGGAACCCCATGTGGGGTCCCCATTCATCAGGGACTCTGTTACTCCCTCTGACCCTTCCCCCTGCTCAGACACTCTCCTTCTCTCAAATAAATAAGTAAAATCTTTTTTAAAAATTGAAAAAATAAACATTTTATTTTATAGTATTTTTAGGTTTATGGAAAAGTTGTGAAGAGAGCACAGACTTCACGTCTATCCCATACGCAAGTCCCCCATTTTAGCATCTTACATTAGTGTGGTACATTTGTCACAATTAATGAAGCAACATCAATCAATGATTGTTAACAAAAGTCCATACTTTATTAGCATTTGCTTAGTTTTTACTGACTGTCTTTTTTCTGTTCTAGAATCCCAGCTAGGATACCACAGTGCATTTAGTCACTGTGTCTCCTTAGGGTGCTCATGACAGTGACATGGGATAGCATGCAATTTTTTTCTCTTTTTATTTATTTATTTTATTTTAGAGAGAGAGAGTTGAGGGGAGGGGCAGGGGGAGAGGGAGAATCTCAACAAGACTTCACACTGAGTGCAGAGTGCCATGTGGTGCTCAATCTCACGACCCTGAGACCATGACCTGAGCTGAAACCAAAAGTCAGCTGCTTAGCGACTGAGCCACCCAAACTAAAGCAACTTTGGTTTTACTTATGCTGTCTCTCCAGACAGACTTGGTAAACTGCTCATTTCTCTGTCCCTAGATGAATCTTAAGCTGGCCCAAGACTTTTTCATTCTCTCTCAAATAATATGTGCTATCAAATCCAAAATATTATGTCCAGTATGCTGTAATAATTGATCAGACTTGGGGGACAGTAGAGAAATAAACAGAGAAGCATGCACAGAAGCTCAAGGACCTGGGAAATTGGAATATCATGGAAGCCAGGAAAGAGGGCATCTTAAGAAAGAAGGGGCAATCAGACACTGAAGAGAGACTCTGACAGAGGAGGAAGAGAAAAGGACTTGACTATTAGGAATTCACTTACGACCTCAACAAAACCAGTGGATAGATTGGCAAGAAGGGAAACCACCGCAGAATAGGTTAAAGAGTGAATATGTGACCAGAAAATGGGGCCACCAATTTGGATCCCTCTCTCGAGAAGCTGAGTAGGCAATACAAGGTGAAAAATAAATTGAGATCTTAAATGGGTGGTCACAGGCTTGCGGGAAGGATTTGGGGCTGGGGTATGTGGTAGGCAGCTTCTAAAATGTTCCCCAAGGGGTGCCTGGGGGGCTCAGTTGGTTAAGCAACTGCCTTTGGCTCAGGTCATAATCTTGGGGTCCTGGCATTGAGTCCCTCATCGGGCTCCCTGCTCACTGGGGAGCCTGCTTCTCCCTCTCCCACTCTCCCTGCTTGTGTGCTCTCTCTCTGTGTGTCAAATAAATAAAAATTAAAATCTTAAAAAAAAGGTAGAATAAAAGTTTCCCCAAAATCCCTCCTCCTGACACTCCCACCCCTGTTCAAGCCCAACCCTGTGTATACAGGCTGGACTCGTGATTTGCTTCTAGCAATCAGAATGTCGGAAAAGTGTGGGGAGGTTATGTCTGAGACTAGGATATAAAAGTCAGTGATTTTTGCCTTACTTCCACTCTGTCTTCCTCTGTCTTTTCTTAGTTTGCTCACTCTGATGAAGAAAGCTGCCATGTTTTGAGCCACCTGCAGAAAGACCCACAAGGCAAGGAATTGAGAATGACCTCCAGCCAACAGCCAGCGAGGAACTAAGGCCCTGAGATCAACAGCCCATGAAGAACTAAATGCTGCTAATAATGACATGAATGTACTTGGAAGCAGAGCCTCCCCTCACTAAGGCTTGATGTGGACAGCAGCCCCAACCATTGCTCTACAGCCTGTGAGAGGGCCCAAAGCCGAGGGCTCAGCTAAGCTACATCTTGAGTCCTGACCTACAGAATACTGTAGGATAAGAAGTGTTGGTTTGAGCCACTAAATTTAGGATAATTAGCTACACAATGATAGGGTCCTAACACAGGATGGGTATCTTTGATAAGGGATGCCTGCACATGATTCTAGTTTCAAACTTTCTTGTCCTTAAGCATGACCTTGGAGTCTGTCAAAATGCAGATTCTGGGCACCAGGCCCAAAGATTTTTATTGTGGCACTGGGGATGCAGCACTAACTAGACAGCACTCATTGGAAATATCTGAGCGATGATGATGCAGGTGGGGGAGGAAGGGCTGCATTCAAACAAACAGAAACACTATGTAATTCAGAGATGTGGGTCTTGATGCCCTAGAACAGGCAGTGCAGGAATCCAGGGACTCTGGGGAAGCTGACCTCAAGTCTTCACTTCTTGTTCCAAAATAGAAAGAAAGAACAACACTATAGGAGAGGCACGCAGACATTTTGAGAGAGGAAGGAGGAAAGGATTCAGTCAACTCCAAAGGAAAGACATAGAGCCATCTACAAAGCCTAAGGAAGTGGAATAATCATTCAAGGTTTAAAGGAAGAAGAAAGGATTTGGAAGAAATAGACTCTTTGGTAAGCTTTGGTAAGTCAGTAAGAATGTTTCAGACAATAGTAAAAGGATGGTGAGGGCCAGAGGATGACTAACGAGCATAATTTGGAGGAAAACGAGGGAGCACGCTCTCCTCACTCTGTGAGCCATTGCAAGTGGGAGAAGGAAGGTCTGGGTTGGAGAAAGTTGCTGGAAGAGTATCTGGGCGAAAAGCCAGGTTTTGCTCTTATAAGGAAGCAGAAAGAAGGCTTTAAGGAAAGGTGAGGGAGGAGTTTGTCCCCAATAGGACAAGGGTTCTCTGGGCTCAATGGAGGAGTCCCAGAGAGGGGAAGCAAAGGTGTCCTGGGTGGGAGTGGGGCTGAACTGGATAGAAAGAGAGAAGGACAGGAGACGCTGCCTGAGGAGAAAGCTGAGGGTGGGCTAGAGATTCCCAATCATGACAGAAAGACAGAGCAGATACCAGATAAGTTCATTGAATTAACTTGTCCCCATAATCTGAGTTAAATATTGATCCATTATCAACATCTAAAGCTCCCCTAAGAGCAGGTATAGCATGAGGGCTGACAGTGCCAGCCTCCTGCAGGGAGACCTGCCTCTGAGAGCTGGCCTAGAGCGAGGTACAGGTGCCAGGAGAGCAATGTGACATGTCCATACTCAACATGTTTAAAGTCCTATGTCCGTTCTTTACAACTTCCCCATGCATCTCACGGAGGACTTGCCTGTAGTTAAGCTGATATGGAGGAAAGATCCCTAGGCTAAGGGCTCAGAGACTTGGGTCCTTGTCCCTGCTTCACCCCAACAAGCTATGTGACCTTAAAAAGCCATTCACCTCCCTGATGCTATTTGTACAGTGAGGGGGCCGAACCAGATGTTCCTTCAAAGTCCCTTCCAGTTCCAACATTCTAAGAGCCTGAAAACATGCAACCCTAAACCAGGTCTAGGAATCATGTGGTTTCATTTTTGGCAATTTAGCTTCAAAAAAAGAAAGAAAGAATTTCTGCCCTTATCTGTCACCTTCTGGAGACTTCCTATCCATTGGTAGGATTCCCTGTGGGAAAGGTTTTGAAATAGTGGGCATTCACAAAATGAAATTCTGGGGATTAATCTGCAATAAGGGCTAAAAATTTTCTGTGTGATTTTTCCCAAATGCATGAGAAATCTTTATCCAATTGGATATGGGGCAGATTCTCCTCTGAAGCATCCTGTTTGCATTCTCAAGGAAGGGTTTGGTAGGAAAAAAGCACTTAGGCCCAGATATCTTGCCACTTACTCATAAAGCTGTTGGGGAAGATGCACTGACAATGAATGACTGGTGAGTCATGTCTGGGTCATTTCATGTCTAAGGTTTTAAACTATCTCCAAGTATTGCCACACACACATCTACATACATCTCACCACAGAGGCAGATTGTGAAAGAACTTCTGTCACATGGATGAAGCGAAAGTGGGACTTTCTCCTGACCTCCAGCATCCCTGAGGAATGCTCTCTCTCACCACCACTCACTTCCCTGATGGAAACCCTGAGGTCATTTAGACCCATCTTACATCTTGGAAACTCAGGATAACCCAATAGATGTCCCAATTCATATCCCCAAACTTTACATGAAAGAGAAAAGATGAAAAACAGGCATGGAATCTTCTTTTGATTTCCAAATGCAGGAATTTTGATTACCCTGGTCACGCACTTGGGGACTTGGCTTACTTTTTCACAATATATTACCAGTAAAAAAATCAAAACACCTTTTACAATTATACACTGTATAGTTTTAATATTTTATTCTTTTTTTCAATCATTCAAAAAATATATATACTCAGCACTGTGCTAGGTGCTAGAAGGGAACTCAATATCTAAGCTATGAATTAATTACAATGCAATGAAATAAATTCTATAATAGTCGCATGTGAAAAGCTGTTCATAATCAACTTTGCCTGGGGGTAGGGAAGTTGAGGAAGGTGAGTCTTAAACAGTGAGTGGAGTTTTGAAGGTGAGTCAGAGCCAGCCAGGTGATGAATGGGTTTTGAAGGGCATTCAAGGTAAGAGAAATGGGAGAAGGGGGAAGACACAGAAATGTGAGACTACCTGAACAGGTTCTGGAGACCCACTAGCAGTCTAATATGGGCACAGCATGGGGTTCAAAGCTAGAAAACAAAGGGAGAGAGAGGAAGATAAGCAGGTTTAGGCCTGCCTGTGAAGGAGCAACAGACTAAGGACTATGGTCTTCATTTTTTAGGCAACAAAGAGACAAAGATAATAATGGGCATGATCAAACTGTTATGTGAGACAGGTCGTTCTGATAGCAATGAAGACAGGGGGTCAGGAGGGAAAGAAGACAGAGAAAGGTCAAGATCTATTGTAAGACCTGGGAGGGAAAGGATGTATGTAGAACATATCACTTTTTACTGTCACTCTTTCTTTCTGTCTCCTCCAGTTCCCACATACAGATAAACTCCTGTGGGCAGACACCTTGTCTTGTTCACCTTTGTGTCCCAGCCCTGAACACAATGCCTGGCATAGTGTAGGCATGCAGTAAATGCCATCCAAAGGTGAATGAATGAAGGAATGGGGACTTAAAGTAGGCAGTAACAGTGGGGATGTAAAGAAAAGGGCATATTCAAGAAATATATTCTGTTTTCCAGAGTGGCTGCACCAGCTTGCATTCCCACCAACAGTGTAAGACGGCTCCCCTTTCTCCACACCCCACCAACATTTGTTGTTTCCAGTCTTGTTAATTTTTGCCATTCTAACTGCTGTAATGTGGTACCTCACTGTGGTTTTGATTTGTATTTCCCCAATGGCTAGTGATGTTGAACAACACTGAATATTATGCAGCTGTTCAAAAACCTGAAGATCCCTATTATTTGTTTTTTTTTTTTAATGCCCATGATATCATTAAGGGGAAAAACACTTGCAGAAATATATAGTGTTATACAATACTACTTTTTGGAAATAAAATACACACACAATAAAAAAAGAAATATTTTCTGGGGGAGATTCTAAAGAATTTGGTCTGAGGAAAATGGAAAAATCCGAAGTTTCTATGTTATGTGACTAATAAGGTCCTTAAGATTTTTTTTTTAATATAGGAGGGTGAGCAGTTTGAAATAAAAAGGCAATGAGTTAAGAAGACATTGAGCTGGAAGTATCTGTAGGCCAACATCCTAAAGTCCAGTAGACAGTTGGAAATATACATCAGGACCTCACAGGAGTTCATTAGCTGATTTTTACTCATGACAATTCACAGAAGCAGATGTACTAAATTATTCAAAATCTAGGCTTTTTAACATGTGCTGAAAACTTTGTTTCCAAGAAAAAAGCAACTAAGAAAATGAAAACTGTGTTCAAAGATCCCTACTTCATTACTCATGAAATAAAAGTAAAGATGAGAGGAGGAGCCAGACATAATCTTCCACTCTTTGATCTTTGAGTCTGTCACAATGAAGTCCTCATATCTTCTGATTCCCAAAGGAAAAGTACCCATGAGCAGCAGTAGTTCTCCAAACATTAGTTAGCTGGATTACTGCAGAGCATAAAAAACAATGAATTTTTCAGCAGAAAATCCTAAGATTCTTCCCTTGGTTTTTCTTCTCACACACTGCTTCTAAGAATTCTCAGGTAGGAGAGGCTTCCTTGTAGCCATGGAACATAATGGAAACCTAAGGCCATATGGTACCCGTAATGTGCACTGAATAAAGAGTTGGAAGAACTAGATTTAGTTCCTTCTCCACCATTAATTGGCCATGTGACCTTGGGCAATTCTCTTTACCCTTCTGAATCATGGTTTCCTCATCTGTAAAATGAGACCAGTCATGATTTTCTCCATGTGCATGTGTTTATTTTCTTAAACATTTACCACTGATCTAGATCCTTCCACATGTGTTAATCTTTAACTCATCCCTGGGTCCTTAGAGTTTTGCAGGCCCAACTAATTTAGAGACTCAAGATGAAGCCAGAAGAGCATTCCACTGAAAGACGCCAAGGCACTTCCTTATTCCCATCCTTTGGTATATTACACTGCCCCCAAGAAGATTTAAAAATATACACCTTCTAGTGTTTTAACTGGTGCAAATTTTGGTACCTGGAAATGAAGAGCTACCATAATAAAAACATAAAATATAAGGGGCGTGTGGGAACCAGTCAACGGACAGAGCTGGAAAGATTATAAGGACTTTAAGAAGAGCCTTAATGAAAGCCTGAATTTTCTTGAATAGACTGTTAGAATAACCTTTGAGGAGGTACCTGGTGAGGTTTTAAAGGAAAATGAAGAAAATCTTGTTGGAAACTTGAAAAAGGGGGATCCTTGTTATATGTGGCAGAAAGTTCAACAGCACTCTCTCCTGCCATAATGTGAAAAGTAAAATACGTACCTAGTACACTAGTTTATTTAACTAAGAATTTTTTAGCCCTAGTGCTGAAGGTGCCACCAGCTTCTTGAGACTGCTTATATTAAAATGTGGGAGGGGACAGATGAACTAAGAGAAGGACTGTTAAAGTGAAAGAAGATGGGAGATGCTGATTCTGAAGATTCTGAGGCTGCCCAAAAGGCAGACAACCCTAAACTTAAGAAATTGCTCCCACACAAAGATCAAATCCAAGACATTCTCAGGAAATAATGTTCTGGAGGTAAAGCCAAGAGTGTATCTGTAAAACCCTTTGTTAAGACCTCAGACAGTTAAAAGACGGGTCTTCAAGGTACTTTCAAACAGACAAAAGGCCCTCTAAAGAGTTTAAACATTTGCCTCCCGGCACCTATAAATAAAATAATAGGGGTCCTAAGAAGCTTAAGGGCTTTGTCCTTCATCCATCTTAGCAGAAGCCCAAAGGAGAGAGGATTTACCTCAAAGAGATTTGTAGGTGTAGGCTTGTCAAATGGAGCAGATCTCAATGAGAGTCACAGAAGGACTACAAAGTTTGAGAGAATTTTATGGCCAGAAATACTGCCAGCTTGAACTCAAAGTGACAGGAACAGTATAAAATAAAGAGGCCTTTGAACCCCGAGATTTCTACAAGCGAGAAACAGGCTGAGAAAACTACTCAGCTGCAAACACATGATAACTTTCATGAGAAGAGAAGGATGATTCCAAAGGAGGACTAAGAGCCCAGAGAATGACATCAAGAACTATGGAAATTCATTTCCAAGCAGTAGTGTTGAGTCTTAGTCAAGGAACTCACAACATTTGTCTGGCTGGGTTTCAGAATTGTTTTGACCAGTGAGTTCTTTGTGCCTCGGTTTACTCCTTTTCAAACAGAAGTGTCTATATTGACTATCCTCTGCTGTACCAACATTGTATATTGTGTGTAGGGGACAGCTTACTCATTTCCTTAGTTCATAGATCTACAAATTGAGAGGAATTATAGTCACGAAGCTCTACTTAAGGGAACAGCACCTGAGAACCTGGATCTGCTTTAGGAGATGAGATTCTGAACTTGGGGCTGATGCTATAAAGGGATGAAACTTTTGTGGGCCTTGGGAGGGGGTGAGTACATTTTTCATATGTAGGGTATATGAATTATCAGGGACCAAAGGAAGGACTCTAGTGGCAGATCCCAAGACGGCCGTGTATGATTTTCCTGGTATTTACATCCCATCTAGTTCCCTTGCATTGCACAAAGATTTGTCTGTGTGACCAATAGCAGTATATGGTAAAAGTGATAGGGTATCACTTCTGAGATGAGGTTATACAGTCACTTCTGTCCTGGGTGCTCTCTCTTGCTCTTTCAGATCCTTCATCCAGGGGAAATCCAGCTTCCAAATCATATACAACTTTATAGAGAGGCCTATGTGGTTAAGAAACTGAAGCTTCCAGTCAACGGCCACATGAGCCCTGGTTGAACCTTTGGATACTGTAGGCTTGGCCAAGAATTGACTATAACTCATGATGGACCCTGAGCCATATTTACTCAACTAAGTTTTCCCTGGATTTCTGACCCTCAGAAGCAGTGTTTTTTGTTTTGTTTTGTTTTGTTTTGTTTTGTTTTTTTAATATGCTATGTTTGGGGGCAGCTGTTATGCAACAGTTGATAACTAAGAAGTTCAAGACAGATTTTTTGTTTTCTTCTCTTGTTTTTGAATTCTCAGGTAGGAGATGATTTCTTGAAGCCATGCAACATAATGAAAACCTGCGCAGGGGCAGCTGTCTTAACTTGGGCTTGAATAAAACTCTCTTTCTTTTTTGTCTTGTTTTTTTTTTTTTTTTTTTTTAGAAATTCTAAAAGATTTATTTATTTTGCATCAACAAGCAGGCTTTTAATTTCTTCTTATTATTATTAGTGTTGTTGGGTGGCACTTAATGAGCTAATTCTAAAGTATGTATGGTAACTCAAAGGCCAAGGAGAGTTAAGACACTCTTGACAAAGGCAAAGAGGGAAGAAACTTATTCTAAACTTATCACACTTATTCTAAAAGCACAAAAATTAAGAGAGTGCAGGTTTTTGTGCAGGGATAAACAGACCAATGGAATAAAATAGCAATTTCAGAAATTTACACTTACAAAAACACTTGATTTGTGACAAAGGTGATACTGCAGATAATTGGGGAAAGTATGATACTTTTCACAAATGGCACTGAACTGATTGGATATCCATATGGAAAAAAATAAACTGAACTCACCTCACACCCTACACAAAAATCAATTTTAATAAGAATGTAACTTTAAATGTGAAAGACAAAATAAAGATTCTAGAGATTAATATACAGAATATTTTCATGACTGTGTGGAAAGACACATTTCTCAAGCAGGAGTTTAAAAATGAATCAATCATAAAGAAAATGGTTGATAAAATAGGAGCTAAAATTAAGAACACTAAAACTAAGAACATCTGCTCACCAAAAGACACAGTTAAAAGACTATAAAGGCAAGTCACAAAATAAAACAAGGTATCAGAAATTTATATAACTGACAAAGGGTTTGTATTCAGAAAAAAAATATAAAGAATTCCTATGTGTTAATAAAAAAATGTATACAGCCCAATAAAAAAAATGTGAAAGAGATCTGAACAGGCATTCTACAAAGGATAATACCCAAATGGCCAGTAAATAGGAAAAGTTGTTCAACTGTATCAGTCATCCAGAAAACGCAAAATAAAACCACAATGAGATTGTTAGCTTTGCATTTCTACCAGCATGGCTAAAATTTAAGGAAGTAAAAATAATCAGTGTTGGTAAGAATTTGGAGCAAAATAATTTCTCATTGCTGGTGGTATAACCGCTCTGGAAACTTATTTGATATTAAGTAGTAAGATAAAGACACCGATACCCTGGTAACCTAGACATATACCCAAGAGACACAGTCAATGTTCTTAAGTAACTTTCTTTGTAATAGCCCAAACTAAAATCAACCCAAATGTGCATCAACAGTAAATACGTATAAGTAGATTATGGTATGTGTGTACAATGTAACATTATACAGCTGTGAAACTTACTAACCCAAGGTACATTTGACAACATGAATGAGACACAGAAAGTAGGCACAAAAGAAAAATCAGGGCACAGTTTTAGCTAGATAACCTTCAAAACAGGCAAAACTAAACTTAACAGCATTAGGAGTCAATGGTTAACCTTGAGGAAGTTTCTAGTGTGCAGACAGATGAGTGGGCACAAATGACATGCTAACAGTGTTCTTTTTCTTACCTGGTGGGAATTACACAGGTATTTGCTTTGTTGTTATTTCCTGGGTACATTTATTTTTTATTAAAATGTATACATAGTATATGTATTGTGTGTATATTTCTGTATGTGTTACAGCTCTTAATAAAAAAAAAGTTAGAATTGACTAAGTGTCTGTCATGTAGCAAGCACTCAGAAAATAGTTTCTACTATTCTCTTGGCACCCCTTCACCCCTGAGCATATACATAGACTTTGTTCTCCCAAAGAATGCTGTGAGGAAAATTACAAGCTGTCACAGCAAATATTGACCTTCCTCTCCCTCCCTGTTTGGGCCCAGGTTCCAGATGATGGGAGAGACCCAAAAGCAGATTCCTGCATCGTTGTGCCAGGCTCAGGCTCAAGGGAGGACTCACAGGCCTCCTCATATGCCACTGCTGCCTGTCCCACAACTTTGTGAACTGATATGACCAGTCTGGATGATAACTTAGCACTATTGGTAAAGTAAAAGTGCACATTTCCAGTGACCCACCAATTCCACTTCTAAATATGCATGTCAGGGGTGCTCTTGCACAGTACATAGGTACAAAGGTATTTAACATTGCATTATGTGTAGGAGCAAAAGAAGAGAAGGAAAAAACCTGGAAGAACCTAAATATTCATCAATCTAGGCCCAGGTAAATAAATTACAGAGTAGTCATGCAATGCGCAGTTGCTACAATGAATGAACTAGATCTAATTTATTAACATGGATAAATCTCAAAAATATATAGTGGAGGAAAAAAAACAAGTTGTAGTAGGATGCCCTGTGTATACATTTAAGCCTTCAAGACAATGCATGTTGATTATGAAGGTGTAACAAAATTACAGAGAGGACAAGAGATGGGAGGGTAATGGGATTTGGGGAAGAAGGCTGTAGATGAATCTCTAATATTTTATTTCTTTATGTATCTGAAACAAATATGGGAAAATATTAACAATCACTTAAATCTGGTGGTGGGTATATTGGGTGTCTATTGCATTATTGCATGGTTTTATGTTTGAAATATTGTCTAACTTTAAAAAAAAAATGATGGCTGTAAAACACCACTTTGAAAACATTCTCCAGGCTCCCTCCTCCTTCACAAAGGATAAAATGTCTGATTCTGCCAGACTTTCCTTCTTTTTCAAGAAGCAAATGGAGGGGCGCCTGGGTGGCTCAGTTGGTTAAGCAACTGCCTTTGGCTCAGGTCATGATCCCGGAGACCTGGGATCGAGCCCCACATCAGGCTCCCTGCTCGGCGGGAAGCCTGCTTCTCCCGCTCTCACTCCCTCTGCTGTGTTCCCTCTCCAGCTGTGTTTCTCTCTGTCAAATAAATAAATAAAATATTAAATTTTAAAAAAAGAAGCAAATGGAAATTGATGATAAACAAAAGTTGGCTATAGGCTCATCAACTCTTCTCCAGGCTCTTTCTGACACAGAAATGTCTCTGACCTTGGCAGACCCCCCTTCACCCTGGAAAGTTAATCTTTAAAGACAACAGGCTCCTTGCCTTCTGGCTTCAGATGGAGTTTGGTAAATGGGAGGCAGAAGCAGAGATGGCTACAAAGAAGGGGAAAAAAAGACCAAGTATTTATTCCCTGGCTTCCTCCTGTATCTCTACACGTTGGAAGTGGCTACATGTCTCTACTGAAGACCACATCTCCTAAATGGGGGCCTCTCCTGGGCTCTGGTGTGGCACTCCCCAGGTTAGAGCCATGCCTCAGTCTCCCCTTTCTTCTTCAGGCCTGGGAATGTTCTCCTTGTTGTCACTAGCCCCTGCAGCTTCACCATCGCCTCTGGTTTCCCTTCATTCTGATCACATGTTAAAAACAGTCGCCTCCTTAAGCTCTCCTTAATTTCCCCACTTGGATGTTCCTACTTGGCACCCTGACCTCACGGAGCACAGGGACCTTCACATGGAGGACTCAGAGAGTCCAAGCCTTCAGGTGAAGTGCACAGATAAGGCTCAGACCTGGAGCAAAGGCTTGAAAGAAGAGTAGACATTTGGTCAGAGAATTATGATGCAGTGGGGGAGAAGGAAAAGAGTGGCAAGACTGAGGGAAGAGTTTTAGGAAAGGCTTTTGTATTAGGATGATCACATGAAATTGCCAATATCAGATAATTTTTTTGACATACCCCTCAAAAAAGAAGTCAATTTCATGTGATTCAATCTACTAAAAGGATTCAAGTTATGTTGATCTTAATGATGGTAAGACTACAGTGACCATGATGACCCCTTGGGGAAGGGTCCTACAGAAGCTAGAAGAATCAAAAATGATCCTGTCCCCAGAATAGTAAATGTCAAGGAAGGATGTAAATAACATTAATCTAAGGAGGATGAAAATCAACTTTGCACAGAGGCATAGAATGTTCTATGTTTTATTTCTATTCAAACAGAACCTCAGGTCCCTTTCTGTTCTTCTTACATCTGCATATGCAATAAAGTTCTTGCAAAAAAGTAAATGCATACAGGTTTCCACATCTCAAGCCATAGTCTTATGACTAGACACATCCTTAATATTCTACTCTTCCTTTTAAGGATTAAAAAAAAATAGGGGCTCCTGGGTGGCTCAGTTGTTAAGCATCTGCCTTTGACTCAGGTCACGATCTCAGGGTCCTGGGATTGAGCCCTGCATTGGGCTCCCTGCTCAGTGGGAAGCCTGCTTCTCTCTCTCCCACTTCCCCCTGCTTGTGTTCATTCTCTCTCTCTCTTTCTCTCTCAAATAAATAAATAAAATCTCAAAAAAAAATAACAATGAGGCATAGGAGTTAAGTGTCTTGCTCACTATTACACAACTGTGTGATCCTCCAACTGGATGTCTTGATAATGGAAAAGTTCTAGAAGGAATGAGTTTGGGAGGATTCCAATGACACAATTCTATGAAGAGAGGGTGAAGGTCATTGCAGAGTAGAGTCAAGCCCTGATAGAGACAAAGGAATACAAAGTTGTCTGGGGAGAGAGGCCACTGGGAGCCAATTAGCTTGGCTGGAAGAGCAAAGAATGAATATGGCGGACTATTTCCTTTTATTAATCTTATCCTTGGACCCAAATTAATTTTTTCTTAGACTTGTCAGGCTGACCAAATTTATTATAAGCCTTCCCAGCTTGGGGAAGAATTAAAAAATGGATGATATATTTTTCCTGAATTCATTCCCAGACCCATAGTGATGCTTTTCAGAACTATTATTTTGGCATTTAGTAAGCCAGGGAAATTAGGCTGCAGGCCCTGTAGTTGACATAAGACAATTAAAAAAAATAATAAATGCTGATAATATTTAAAGTTGGAGCTGTTTTCATCTCATAATTTCTCTCCTGACATTTGAGTTAATATATACTCTGGAACCAGATTTTCAGAAGCTTGTGTTGAGGATGAGAGCACCCTCTCTGGGGTCCACACAGTTGGGAGAACTTAACTATCCAAAGTCCCAGGCTTTATCTGAGGGTCCAGCATGGCGTAACACTACTTAGACCATTACAAGCAAAGACTATGGTGGAACTTCGTGCTTTGAGAATAAGGATTGTAAGGTGGATTCTTGCAGTTGCAGGGAGTGGGGGGACAGGGATTGACGCCTAAGCCCTAACCAGGTTGTGGAACTTGCAGACACACCTGTCTTGATAGACAGCTATGAATATCAGCAGTATTCCCAGCCAGAATGGTGGCATAGATTAAAGTCCTCCAGGAGTATGTCACTCAGGAGACTATCTGTTGGCTGAATATGAACTGGCAGGCTTGTTGTGGTCTCTAGGACTTATATTTACAAATAAAGTACTGAATTACTTACTTCAGAACTAAATCACCAATAATGACCTCATTCCCAAGCCTTTGAGCAGAACTAGAAAATGACCACAAGTCAACAAAATAGTGGAAGAATTTTCCCCTAGAAGGGACCTTTGGTGATGATCTGTTTTTTAATTATCACCCTGAAAATGAGAAAACACAAGCCCAGAGATCGCTAATGACTTGCTCAAGCTCCTAAAACTGGAAGGTATGGTTTTGCACTTGATTGCAAGTCTCTCAATGACTAGGAGCAACCCGTGGGTCTTCCTTCAGAATATATAATCTACGTCTCACAGTGCCCAGAGACTTCTTCATCCTCTTTTTTTTATACGGATATTTTCCCCTCCTTTGTTCAATTATTTCCATCCTATGACTTTGTACTTATCTTCTTGAAAGAGATTGTATGCATCTTAAAATTAGTATTTCAGTGTGGTGTGATTTGGGTCACATTTATTCTGGTTCTGTAAGTGCCAGGCCTTGTGTGCATATTAAGCACTCAGTCAATATTTATTAAACTGGACTATATATGGGAAACCATAGAAGAAGAGAAAATGTGGGGGACAGGGATGGAAAATATCACCATGCTAGGACACAGGTCATGACATAATTTGGTCTTAAAAGATTGTGGTGGTCATGATAGGAATAAAAATCATAGAAAAAATGTGGAATTTATTTTAGAGTAAAATTGGATTCAGCAGAGAAGAAAAAGAAAGGAATGATAAATCGTATTTTACACATTTCAAATGAGAAGTACCAACTGAACAGACATTTGGAGAAGTCTCACAAACAGGGTGAAATGTATAAGTAGGACTCAGGCAGGAGTCAAGATCAGAGTCTAGCTAGAAAATGGTTTAAAGAGTAGAAGCAGAGCTTGCCTTTCTAGAAGTTAGCCCAACTCTCTGCTGAAATTCTCCTACTGCTTTGAAATATTTGAACTAGATCAAGGACTGACAAAGATAGCAAAAATAGACAAAGTGAATAGGACAGGACCAGCAGCCTGTGGAGGCCACTCCCGAAGCCAGGCTAACCCTCGCCTGTTGGCTCAGCCCACAGTCTTGCTACCCATCATTCCAAATGACCCGTCTCCTTCACGAAGGCCTCCTGGTTTTTATGAGAACCACTAACTTACCTGCCTTTTTTCCTAGATTTGGGCATGTCAGTCATCCCAATGGTTCTATTAATGGTATATATGGGCACTTCATGGTATTTCCTAATGATGCTGATGGTTACCACCCTGCCCATCTCCCCTCCTTTATTTGCTCATCCTCCCATTACTGTGCCCTTTCTCAGCGCCTGCTCCCAACACCCTTCCCCTCCAGGCTCCTCGAAGCTCTCATATCTACGCATATCCCTGGTAAGTTCCAGCAAAGAATGAGTTTTATAAAACAAAATTTAAAAAATGGATTTATGTCACACAGGAGAAACTTGCTTAAAATAGACTTTAGCTTTGTAAATACTCTGCACATGTTACAGCTACTCCCGAAATAAGGCAGAGATTTCTGTTTGATAAACCTCTAACTCAATCTCATTTTAAATATTTGTAAAATTTCCGCTAGAACAAGCAACCATGGCTGGTGGCACTGATGATCAAAATAGAAGCAAGGAAATTGGATGAAAACAGCAGACCACTAAGGCCACCCAAGTGGGGAAGCCAAACCACAGAGGAGCAAGAAGCTTCAGGGACACAGCCCTCTGGGAAAACCTTCGGCCTCCTCTTTTCCAGAACAAAAATTTAGACATAGCATGGTTTATCTTATCATGAAAGGGGTGCCTAGCCCAAACACGGAAGGGCCAAGGGCTTTGTACACTGAACCGCAACAGCACCACAATCAACACCAACACCGTCCATGTGTTGGAACTCCTAGTCTTCTAGATTACCCAAACATGCAAAATCTTCCCCAACAATGTCCCATTACTGGGTCTTATGAGGAAGCACTTGAAATCTGAAACTCTAAAAGAATACAACTTGAGGAAGTGTCCTTCTGAGTGCTTAGCATTTTCTGGTAGATCCATCACACTTGCTATGTACCAGAATGAAATGAGCAGTTGAAGCTCTCTCAACCATTCCCTGGCTTGGCGCTTACGTGGAGATAAGGAGGATTCCCCGCAGAACGTTTCCCACCCCTGCAACTAACAATAGCGTCTTGTCCTGTCTCCCAGAGCAGCCCCTCCAGGAAGAGCCCAGGCCAGACCCCACCACACCCAGTAATGGGAACTCCACTGACAAGCACTTCTCATCTGAACCCAATCAGTTTATGGGGCATTATACAGAGCTACGAATGTATTCCATATGTGCTTCATCTCTGAAATTCTGAGACCTTAGCCCCAAACCAAAATCATATTACTACCATTATTGTTGTTGTTTAACATTTGTTCTTTTTATAAGAGCAAAGTGCAACCCAATCATTTCATTAGGACCTTATCATCTGGAGCCCAGTTCCTGCGCAGAGGCTGGCAACAGAGGTGAGCAGGAGAAGGGCATCGGCCTTGGCATAGCCCTAGTATTCTTTCCTTACCCAACCCACCCACGCCCCCACCCCTACCTTCCAAAGGAGGGGCTTGGTGTGAGGTTCATGTGAAGTTTGCTTCACAGAGCTGCCCTCATACATAAATAACAGCAAAATCAGAGAGAGCTCTGATCCCTCTGAACACTGTGGGGATGGCTGGTACTCACAACCTTCAGGCCACAGCAAGGATTGAGGACAGGAAGATGAACTGGAGTGCTCTCCTGCTCCCTTTACGGAGGATGTTCGTCAGCTGGAGAAAATGATGTTTGTGCATCTGTGCCTGTTGGAGAACCTTCCAAGAAGAGGATAAACAGCTAGGTAATTTCTGGAGGGCAGTGGCCCACTTAGAGTATTACCCCAAGTGTTTCTAAAATTCCAGGCAAATAGTACCTTCCCTACCCGCGCCCCTAGTCTAGCGCACACTCGGGCCAAGTTCACGGGCCCATCGGTGCACTTGAGCATTTCGAATCATTTTGACAGTAACCTAAACAAAAGGAAGGTGAATTGTCTGCCTATAAAATCTTTCAGAGTCCAAAACAGCAGACCCATCCTTTGGGAGGAGCTCTCCCTCACACCCACCTATGTCCACCATCCACCATCCATGCTCAGTGGGGCTCAGAATCCACGATTCCAGAAGGGTATCTGCACTGCTCATGTCAAAAATTAGCAGCTTTCCCAGTGAACTAAAAAAATGTGAACATAGAGAAACCTTTCTCAATTATAGGCATTTCTCCCATAAACTTCCGTTCGTTCCACCCTTGGTGCCTGTTACCACTTGCCTATTGGCTGGAGCTAGCATAAGACAAAATAAATGAATGAACAGACACTATTAATGAGAAACTCAGGAACAAACACTCTTGCATCCTTCAGCAGTTTGCTTTCTTGTGGCCTGGCTGCTCGTGTCTGTGGTTCAACATGATCACGTTTGCTGGGGGAAATCGCTCCTTGGTCATTTGAAGGAATTCAAGAGATCATATTTGATGGCATCTGGAAAAAAAAAACCCAAAAACCCAGAGAGACTCCATGACAAGACATTGCGGAAGGGCATTTTGAGCCTGGTCTGGTTCCCACCCTGGGCAGGTTCTTCCAGCCTCAGTTTCCACAGCAGCAAAATGGAAATAAATAGTAAGCAATCGATGGGGGAACATTCTGAGGACTACACGTGACGGTGGGTTAGTGTGCCCGGTGCAAGGCGGCTCTCGGTAAATGTCCGTGACTGCTACTACCAGGGTAAATTAATGTGCATTTTTAAATACCCCCAGCCCTATTCCTCACACGTGGGAGGTGATCCACGAATTCCACTCCTTCCCCTTCCCTGCAGCCGGAGGGCTGTTGTGCCGAGCTGCTCTGACTCAAACCTCCTGAAGGTCTGAGAAGTACTTTTCACCACTGGGCCTCAAGGCAGGTTTGTGAGCTCCCGCCCAGAGCCACCAGCTCGTGTCAGCCACGAACAGCCCCCAGAGGCCCCAAGGAGCTGAAGCTCAAGTACAAGAGAAGCCGAGCAAGGGAAAAAGGCTGCACACCTACAGCCAAAGACATCCTTCCCAGGCCAACCCCTGCTGTTTCCTCAAAAGACGGCCCAGAGCTCTCTCACACAGGGTCCACCCAGGCTCCAGGGTCACCCTCTCACAGCCTTGCCTGGACCAGACCCAGGAGCCTGCCATTCCTGGACCTTTAATCATATGCAAAACAATGTAAATAGTTCTGCCTGAAACAAGGAACAAGTGCTGCCACGCAGAAAGAGCTAACCCCTCGGATATGCACAGCCTGGTGCTCATCACAAGGTGTTAATCAGTTGGCAGAGGAGCACAGATGGGAAAGGCTCTTCTCGAAGAGAGGAAAGCTGGCGGGGCAGGAGTGCTGGCCCCCCACCCCCTCCCCAAAGTGGTTCCGTTTTTGGCTTCCTTAAGATGAATCTGTTTAAACAAGATTAAACAAGCATGGAATTTGGGAGGGAAAAGGAAGAAATTTAATAACAATAAAAAAAAGAAAAAGCAAGAGAATTTTTCTTACCAAAGGCCCAAAACAAATCTAAGCTGTAAAAACAGCATCAGCTCTTAGCGGCTAAAAACAAAACAGAACAAAACACCAACTTCCAAGCTGCAAAGTGTCAGTGTCCAAGGGAAATTAATTTCCTGGGGTCAACTGTGACAGAAGAGTTACAAAGGAACAAGAACCCAGAGTCACCACCTTCACTCTGCTTTAGGGAAAAAAAAAAAGAAGAAGAAACACATAGAAAGCTTTCTAGCTTTAATGCATTTCTACTTAGAACACCAGCATCAACCACTAGAAAATAAGAAAACCATGTACTTCATTAGGGCCCTGAAAGACCTCGTAATAGACCCACACGAAAGGATTCAGAGTCAGACTCTTGATTCATACCTTCATCAATTTAGTCATTCAACAGACATTTTTCCAGACATCTACTCACTGCTAGATACCATGCGAGGCCCCGGGGCTACAAGCAGGAACCTGAGGGAAAGGATACCTTCCTTCAAGAAGCTTCAAGACTAATGGGGCAAGTGTCGCACTGGGGACTGTGCAAACAGAAGTGACCCAGCTGGCCCCGCCCGCAGGGGTTACTGCTTCAGGTGGGAGGCGACAGTAGCCCAGATCTTAAAGGAGTAGGGGCTCTTTAGGAAGAAGAGCATCCAGAGCCTTTTAAATGGCCCCCAGGGGGTCCCTGGGCACGCCCTGGGGAGGAAAGATGGCTGTGTCTAGCCTGCCAAAGCTTTACCTACCGTTTTCCAGAACTCCAACTTCACCCGGTGCATACTGGAGCTTCTCAGAAGGTGGAATGACATCATGAAGAGAGCACTGGATTAAGAGCCAAGAAACCAAAGGATCTGCCATTTCCTAGCTGTGTGAGCTTGGGTAAGGGACTGTCCCACTCTGATCCTCTTTCCTTCTCTGTCAAACGAGAGAATTGAGCAGAAGAAATTTTTTTATAAGAGGGGAAATAAGTGGAGGCTGGAAGCGTGGTGTAGAAGCAGGTTGAGAAGCTGTCCACTGGGAAGGCCCCCAAGTCCCCAGGCCTTTCAACCGAGGTCCTCTGGGCCCCATACACCCATATGAGTACAGTCTCACCCTTGCAATCCACCCTCCATTTGCTCACCAAACGGCGATAGGATTAAAGTGCTTCTGGGATTCAAAGCCCTGGTAGGGTAAAGCTGGAAGTCCTCAGCATGGAAGAGAAAGACCCTTATGTCTCCATAGTCTCACATCACGAACATTATAACCAGACGTCCTGGCTCTGCCCTGACCTCTGCTTCCTTGGCCCCAGTGCTTCTACTATATGATGTGGCCTCACACATCGTGTTCCTCGCCCATGGGGCTTCATCACTCTGAAATGCCCTTTCCCTACACTTGTCACTTGGTAAACCCCTGTTCACTCTTTAAAATTTGCTCAAGAATGACCACAGCAGAGGCTCCTGGGTGGCTCAATCAGTTAAGTGGCTGACTCTCGATTTCAGCTCAGGTCATGTTCGTAGGGCCATGGGATCAAGTCCCAGGTCAGGCTCCATGTCAGGCCAAGAGTCTGCTTGAGAATTCTTTCTCCCTCTCCCTCTCCCTCTGTGCCTCCTTCTGCCATCCTCCCTCTCTCAAAAATAAATTAAAAAATAAAAAAAAGACTGATCTCCTCAGCAAAGCTCCTACCTAGCCCCACTAATCACCCCTCCTTGTACATACTTCTATCCACGCCTGGGACACGGGATATAGCCACTGTCCTACATGACTCTCCCCACAGAAGACAAACTTCTCAAGAATAAGGGCTCTGAGAAAATGCAAATCAAAACCACAGTGAGATGTTGTGTCATGCCATCCAGAATGGCTGGTATCAAAAATGTAAGAAATAACTAGCATCGATGAGGATATGGAAAGAAACTTTGTGCATGTTGGTGGGAATATAAATAGGGACAGCCACTGTGGATGACAATGGAGCTTCCTCCAAACTTTAAATCTAGAATTACCATATGATCCAGAAATTCTACTACTGAATGTTTACCCAAGGAAAGCAAAAACATTAATTCCAAAAAATATATGTAACCCTATGATCATATAGCATTATTTACAATAGCCAAGATACAGAAGCAAACAAGTGTCCCTCAATAGATGAATGGACAAAGAATGTATTATATATACATATATTGACACACAATGGAATACTACTCAGCCATGAAAAGAGTGAGAACTCGCCATATGCATCAACATGGATGGACCTAGAGTATATTATACTAAGCAAAAGAAGTCTGAAGAAGACAAATACCATATGATTTCACTTATAGGAGGAATACAAAACAAAAACAAAACCAGAAATGGACTTATAAATACAGAGAACAAACTAGTGGTTGCCAGAGAGGAGGCACGATGAAATAGGTGAAGGGGATTAAGAAGTTCAAACTTCCAGTTGTAAATGAAAGATGTCACAGAGATGAAAAGCACACCATACGGAATATAGTCAGTAAGACTGTAATAACTTTGTATGGTAATAGATGGTAATTACACTGATCACGGTGAGCATTAGGTAATGTACAGAATTGTCAAATCACTATTTTGTGCACCTGAAACTAATGTTCCATTGCATATCAACTATACCTCAATAGTGAAACATTTTTAAAAGAACTAGAAAATTTTTAAATTTTTTAAAAGATTTATTTATTTATTCATTTATTTGACAGAGAGAAACACAGCTAGAGAGGGAACATAAGCAGGGGGAGTGAGAGAGGGAGAAGCAGGCTTCCCACCCAGAGCAGGGAGCCCGATGCAGGGCTCCATCCTGGGGCTCCGGGATCATGACCTGGGCTGAAGGCAGATGCTTAACAACTGAGCCACCCAGGCGCCCCTATTTTTAAAAATATTTTAATAAATTTTATTTGTTTATTTGACAGAGAGCGACAATGAAAGAGGGAACACAAGCAGGGGGAGTGGGAGAGAGAGAAGAAGGCTTCCCTCTGAGCAGGGAGCTCGATGTGGGGCTTGATTCCAGGATCCTGGGATCACAACCTAGACCAAAGCAAATGCTTAACCACTGAGCAACCCAGCCACCCCAAGAACTAAAAGATTTTAAAAAGAGAGAACAAGGATTGTGTTTCAGTTCCCCTAGCACCTAGGACTGACCCCGGACATAGAATGCCTATAGCAGACATTGGTAGAGCTGATCACCCACAATTTTATTTAACTGTTCTGACTGTACACACAATAATACAGGATGATTAGGACGATTATGATTCTTTGATGGCCTTTTGGGAACCACTGTCCCTCAGAGCTAAGTTAGATGCCAGGAGAGAACTGCCCAGCATAGTTTGGAGGCCCATAACCTTGTATATTCCCAACTTCTCATAACCCAGCATCAGACAATGGGAGGACAGGTGAGACGGTGGGCCCCTCACACTTGCCCAGCCATCTGTCACTTTCACGTCATTTTCATTTCCTAGAAGCTATTGCAACCTTCCTCCCAGAGTGGAACTTCTCCCCAGCATGCTGGAGTGCTGCTTATCCAGATTCAGTCGTCACACCACATCCTGGGGGAGCCTAGCCTATTCTGGACTGGTCATCAGAAAACGCTTCCTCGCATCTCCCATATTATCCCGGAGCTTCCTGTTCTCCTGTTGCAGAACATCTCATTCCAGAGAAACAGTCTCACAACCAAGAAGAGGTGAGGACGTGGTTCAAAAAGGGCCGGGAATTTCTCAGATATGGTCAAAAGGCCATGGAGTCATCAGCTACAAACAAGGTCCCACAATCTGCTTTTTTTGTTTTTTATTTTTTAAATATTTTATTTATTTGACAGAGAGAAACACAGCCAGAGAGGGAACACAAGCAGGGGGAGTGAGAAAGGGAGAAGCAGGCTTCCCGCCGAGCAGGGAGCCTGGTCTCCGGGATCATGACCTGAGCCGAAGGCAGCCACTCAACCAACTGAGCCACCCAGGCACCCTACAATCCGCTTTCTACATGACTCTCTTTGATCTCCTAATCAGTGCAGAGACCCTCAAAACTCTCCCTTTTAACCATTCCCAACAAGCCTGCCAGTGGAGTGTAGCCTCTTGCTCAGCACCCCCATGCCCCCCAGCCCTGCCCCCCAACCTCCCACCCCCCAACTGTATGACTCTTGGGGATAATCTTAGCCTCTCTAGCTCTAGATCTTTTACTTTCTGCTGTTTTCTCTCTTAACCCCACTCCCCAAATTTTGTACTTTAAAAGAAGGCCCAGAAGCTTCCTTGATTTTGAAAGCACTGATATTTTTTATTCTTCTATTGTACAGAGGTGGAAATAGAAACAGGCAAAGGACAGAAAGCCTTCACATGCTCCCTTGTCTTTTCTTCTGCTGTCTACACAGCCCCCAGGGCGTCACTGGACCCCCAAATGCCACAACCATTCTGACCACCCTTTTATTTTATTTTATTTTTATTTGACAGAGATTTTATTTATTTATTTATTTATTTGATAGAGATAAACACAGCTAGAGAGGGAACCCAGACAGGAGGAGTGAGAGAGGGTGAAGCAGACTTCCCGCAGAGCAGGGCTTGATCCCGGGACTCCAGGATCATGACCTGAGTCGAAGACAGTTGTGCAACAACTGAGCCACCCAGGCGCCCCAATGATCACCCTCCTTTGGATACTGGATACTGTCTTTGGATAATTCCCATTGTCTTTAAAAAGACATGCCCATGATGGAACACAATAATCCAAGTGTGGTTTCACAATGCAGAATATTACAGAACTTTCCATGAAAAAGAAACTCTATTAATGAAGCTAAAGAATGCATTGCAATTTTCAACATTCTCTACAATTGAAAGTATGATCGGAAATTGAAATTTTGAATTGAAAGTTAAAAGCAAGACACCAGCTCTGCAAGGTGGGCACTGCTCTCCACAGAAAAGGCAAGCTGTGGGTTCTGAGTTGATGGTTGTGCACCTTAGCATGTGAGGAGGGACTGAGCACTCATAGGTCCGCTGCCCTCTGTGTGACTGGGGGGGTTCTCACTCCCCCCCCGCCCCCCCCCCCCGGCAAACCATGCCCACTGCCAGAGCACAAACCGTGTGACTCAAAGGCATTGAAAGAGATTGTTAAGATGCCACCATGTCCATAGGAGGATGACACCCTCAAACTTGCTACATATATAGGGTTTTAGCCAGAGTGAGTTCAGATGGTATTGGTCATCACTAAAGGAAGGAAGGAGAGATGTGAACCTGCCACAGTTGAGCGTTGTGGTGCACATCCAAGGAAACAGGAGGCAAAGGAAGGATAGTGAGAAATACAAGAGATGCGTCTACCAGGAGTGACGGCAGGCTGGTAAGGGCGGCACAGCCCCTACAGGCTGCCCTGGAACTCGCCTTGAGAAGCTGTCTAAGGAGGAGCCGGCCTCTGCCGGGCTACCCTCAAAGCGCACGGCGGCAGTGCCCTCTAGCGGGAGCAAGAAGCACAGGCCACCCTCCGTGCAGCGCCGCCGAGCGGCTGGGATCCGCGGACCCCTCACCTTCTCTGGGCGCGCGTTGCACAGATACTGCTGGAACCCCCACTGCGTGCTAAACACCACCTTAGACAAGCGAGAGAGACGTCATCACTCGCTCAAGAGGGTTTCCGGCTGGTTGGGGAGGCCGGACAAGTCATAGTGGCTGTGTGTGTGTGTGTGTGTGTGTGTGTGTGTGTGTGTGTGTGTGT
>PITA01008222.1:0-86089 GCA_004023965.1 Spilogale gracilis | reverse complement strand
ACAACACACACACACACACACACACACACACACACACACACACACTCACCCCTATTACCTTGCAGCTGCCATGGGCCGGAAAGGTGTACACAACTAACTGGGTCTTCTGTTTAAGGTCTCTCACAAAGCTACAGTTACGGTGGCAGCCAGAGACAGGGTCTCACTTGAAGACTTGACTGGGGAAGCATCCACATCCAAGGCTCATTGTTTGCAGAATCTGTAACTCAAGGGCAATGGGATTGAGGGGTCTCGGTTCCTAACTGGCTTTCAGCTGCATGATGCCTTCAGTTCCTTGCTATATAATCTTTATCAGACTAGCAACTGGTTTCATTAAAGAATACCCATCAAGAGGAAAATAGAGTATGCTAGCAAGAGAGATATCCCCATACTTTGTAATCTAATTATGGAAGTGACCTCTCTGAATGTTATCATATTCTTTTGATACAAAAGTTCATCAATGTCAAGAGAAGGAAACATCAGGCCCTTGAACAGTGAAGGTCAATGCTGGGAATGGATCATGACTCCAAAAAGAGGCTGGACTCTGGGAGCCCAACCAATGACAGGAGGTCAGAGCAAAACAGAAGGTTAACTCTGAGTTCTTTATCAAGAAAGCTGAAATTATAGGCTGGGATTTTGTCAGAGCCAGCCTCTAGAGTGAAGATAATTATGTCATTTCAGAAAATCATTCTCAGCTTTCTGGGCCAGAGGATGCCTGTAGCCGAAGAGCAGGGTGAAGGTGGCAGCCATGTTTAGGGTCCAGTCCAGCTTAAATGTTCTACATCCTGCCTGGTGGGTTTTCATGTAGCTCTTTGAGGTAAAGCCAAGGTTTTAGGTTTCTAGAATTTCTTTCTTGAATTTCTCCATACAAGAATGAGGATGTGCTCCAGATAGACTGTCTGATAGATTGAGTTTGAGAAGTTTGACAGCAAAACATTCATCAAGGCAATCTATATTCCATCTTTTCTGTCAGTAAGATTTGAAAACTACAGTTCTGAACCAAGGGTATAGAAGCTGTTAAAAAGCTCTAATCTAAGGCTCTGTTTTCCTGCTTTTTGGACAAATCCATTTCCGGGTCACCCATGAGACTCTTTGGTTAGGAATCTTATTTGAGGGAATGGGGTGAGATGGTGAATTGGGAGGAGAGAGACAGAAGAATTTTTATCTGTTTTCATGGAGAGTCATTATTTTTGTTGTTGTGCTTTTCATAGGATGCTCATGAATTGAAAGACAATGAAAAAACAAAACAAAACATGTCACTTGTAAAAGGAGAAAAGGGCACATAGGGAAAGAATGGAGTGTAAAAAGCCTTTCCTTAACCAGATACTGTTCTCTCCACTGTCCTGCACCGTTATTATTTACTCTAGGTGACAACTCCAGATTCCAGAAAATCATTTGCTTTTAGTTCACTTTGGGAAACCAAGAATGGCATTATTTTTCTTGGTTGAACCCCTCAATTATGTGAATATGGAGTATATGAATGTTTATGTTCATGACAATTCTCAACATTTTCAAGTACCAACTTGCAAATTAAACATGAATTTAAAATACAGAAGAATTTTCATAGGTTTTTTGTTTTTTGATTTTTGGGTTTTTTTGCATCTGAATACAAAATCATTGTGCAGAGTAGCCATAATTCACTTTCTCTAACTCTTATCATGTACCACCGTTATTGTTAGGTAAAATGGCATTTGAGTATATCAACCTAGTTATAACTTCTTTAAGGATAAGGGTGGGTGGGTACACACAGAAGGAGATGTTCCTTATTGACTGACTTCCTTGACTCAGTGGAGCTTTTTCACTTAACATAAAAATAGGTAGCTGGATGTATAATCCTGCCAGTGAAGGTTTTTTCTCCCTCCCTCCTTCCCTTTCTTCCTTCTTCCCCTCTTCCCTCTTTCCTCCTTCCCTCCCTCCCTCCCTCCTTCCCTCCCTCCCTTCCTTCCTTCCTGTTGTGAAATTCTCACTTGCATGAGGATGGGTACTGCAGACATCCCCTGAGGACCATGAATACAAACAAGTATGATCTAAACATACCTTATCTTTCATCAAAAATAAATGAACATAGGGGTGCCTGGGTGGCTCAGTTGGTTAATCAACTGCCTTCAGCTCAGGTCATGATCCCGGAGACCCGGGATCGAGCCCCGCATTGGGTTCCCTGCTTGGCAGGAAGCCTGCTTCTCCCTCTCTCACTCCCTCTGCTTGTGTTCCCTCTCTTGCTGTGTTTCTCTCTGTCAAATAAATAAATAAAATATTTTGAAAAAAATAAATGAACATAATAATAAAAAATAAGTAAGTTTGTTTCTAGCCTATTTTGTTGCTTTAAAATGAATTATAGCTCAAGTAATCCTGCATGAGCCAAAAGAAGTACCAGATATTAGTTAATTTTGAAGATTTTTTATTATAAAGAATCCAATATATTTGACAAATATAAAACTTTTCTGATCAAAATGATATAAAATTCTCAGTTTTTTGGCTCTGCCTTTTTTTATTCTACTGTTCCAAAAGCTACAGAGAGAAAAGCAAGAACTACTGTTTATCTTTCCATCTAGTAACTCACACCATTCCTCACTGGTTTGAACACATTGCTCTTTCCAGAAAGGTCACCATTTTCAGTATTACAAATATGCTCTTTTAACCTGAGGTGTTATTCGTAGTATTAAAACTCATTATCTGTTTTAGAGGACATTATTTTCCCCTCTTATGCCTTTTTGAAACACCCTAAACTTGCTTAGCAATGTTAGCACGCACTTGAAGGACAAAATCTTCACAGCTACTGTTGGCTTTCAAGCTTTCTGGGAGAGTTTCTCAGCCTACTGAGATTCACGTTCTGAAATCCTTGCTCTAGCAGACAAGTCCAGACACCTTTCCTCCTGTTGCTCAGGTTTACCTGACAATTACTGGGGAAATTTTTTGTAGAAACAAATGCTTGAATGAAGCCTAGAATTTTGTGCCTGCCAGTGTATGATTTGGCTTTCGAAATCTACCTCTAACTCATCCTTTGCTTCCCTTCTTACTCATCTGCCTTAAACACATCTCCTAAAGCTCTCCTTTTACATTTTGTCTATGTTCTAGAGTCTAGAAGGCATGGGCTATGCACAGTCCTTAAGTTTGGCAAAAACATGTCTCATTCCATTCACTTCCTGTGGAGGTAGGATGAAACTACTGTTTATGCAAAAGTACATCATGGCCAGTAGTCTGATGGCCCAAAAAAGAAATTCAATGAAACCCCCAAGTGAAAGTTCAAAATGCCCTATTATTTTATATACAGACATTCAAATGTAATTATTTATTGCCTATGAGTTCCATTATACTATTTTGTTGTAAATGATGAACTCTCATAGAAAAAGAGAATGTGTTATAAATTTAAATAAACTCCAATGTCCTCAGTTTTATTTTCTTATATTTGATATTTTTGGTAATGTTTTGCAGTACTGTACTGCATTATAGCTAACTCAATAAAAAGCATTTTTTTCCTAAAAGCAGAGATAGAATGGGTTTAGGATAACTATGCATGCAAATTTAATTTTACATTGAAGCTGAAATACTACCTGGAAAGATAAGAACTCAGAAACACACATACACATAATCAGATTTTCTTTAATATCTTCATAGAAAACTAAAATTTCATGACTTTTAATATCTAAGTAATATGTATTTATAATCATATAAAATTATATACTTTTATATTATGTAAAATTATATAATTAATATATTTATATGTGATTATATAGATATTTAAATATCTGAGTTTGAACTTAGAGATTCATTCCCTATTTTATGCAAAAATATAATAGACCTGGAGAAAAGCTTACTTTGGAAGAAATGATTGATTGCCATCAAAAAACTTCTACCAATTATTATGTTGTTCTTCCCCCCCCTCACATTTATCTCTGTACTCTGCTTTATGATGCTGGAACTGAGCCTACAAACTACATCTCCTTCATTAGATGGCTTCATCTTAGGGTTTCATATTAAAAAAGTCACAAAAGGAAGAAGGAGGAAGGGAGCAGAAACTTTTTTTTTTTAAGATTTTATTTATTTCTGAGAGAGAGAGAGACAGAGAGAGCGCAAGCAGGGGCAGAGGGAGAAGGAGAAGCAGGCTCCCCACTGAGCAGGGATCCCAAGGGATCCCTACTCTGGACGGGAATTGTTCCTTTTTTTCCTGTTGCTGTCAGCAATGGTCTTTCACCCAAGAATCAATTGTCAGTGTTACAGTTCGTTTCTTTTGTTATTTTCCAAACGGTCCTTCTTGTGCCTCTTCAATGTAGCATAACCATCTGAGTATGTGTTCTGGAAATGATGTGATGGTTACTTAATACTAAACTTGATGCTAGCTCTTTTCTGAAAGAACGCAGGAAACTGTCAATCCATGGCATACAGTTTCATCACAATTGAGCAAGATATCACGGGTTGATTGTGGCAAAGAACCTACAGAGCAGTTGTGTTGGGCACTAAGCAGTGACTAAGCGGAATGGTTACAGAAGTGATAAAGGCTATGAAGGCTGTAGGATGGCCAATGTTCATTGCCCTGGAGCACTTTGTGAAAAAAAATAGTAAGTGTGAGTCTAATCTCTGAGATCAGCTCTCAATGTCAAAGTAACAATTTTGAGCTTCATTGGTGGCTGGAAACTAGTATCATATTTCTTATAAACATAGAAAAACATCAGTGTAAAATAAATCCACATTTTATTGTATGGGTTACATAATTACCAGATACTATGATTTGCAGATAGAAAACCTCTTATGTGAATGTGTTTATCTCTCTGGGTATGCTAGACATAATTGGCTTTTGCCTCAGAAATATACAATTCTGTAACAAAACGTATGCATCACTGATCCTTCTGATAGCATTTCCAAGCTTTCCTGTTTGGTAAAAGAGCTGAAAGCAGTCATAGTTATATGTTGATTTGTTGATAATGAAGAAGAAGAGCGTGGCTGACCTGTATGTATCCAGGAGCCCATTTTAATGTAGCAAAATTGGTGTCCCTAATATAAAAAAAAAAAAAAAGCTTTTCACATTTCTATTTTCTTATCTTGGAAAATAAGTAAACTAGATAGGTGAATGGAGCTGAGCTGTCTGTCTGATACTCGAGTCTAATATCCCACAGACCTCGTTTAGACCTATTGGCTTCAGGTATTTAAGGGAATGTTTGTTAAATCATTAGCCGACCATTAAAGGTAACCTAGCAGAAGCTTTGGTGGCCTCATACAACAAAGAATACAGACTACTATATTTAGATCATAAAAGTCACTAAATAAACAAGAACAACAAATTGCAGATGGGAGGGAATCTAGTTTCCAGAGTTGCCATATTGTATTAAGTAAAATGTCCATTTTTCAACAATGACAACAAAATGAAGCATGCAAAGAAACTAGAAAATATGGCTTATACACAGAAATAGAAAATCAATCAATAAAAACTCTCCCTGGAGAAATCTAGACATTGGACTTATTAAACAAACCAGCTATTTTCAGTAAGTTCAGATAAATAAAGGAAATCATATTTGAAGAACTAAATTTTTTTTTAGTTTACTATGAGTTTAGTAAAGGAACCATGTCTTGGCAAATAAAGAGTATTACTAAATAAGTAGATTTTTATTTTATTTTATAAGATTTTATTTATTATTTGACAGAGAGAGGGACAGCGAGAGAGCGAACACAAGCAGGGGGAGTGGGAGAGAGAAGCAGGCTTCCCGCTGAGCAGGGAACCTGATGGGGGGCTCAATCTCAGGATGCTGGGATTATGACCTGCACTGAAGGCAGACGCCTAACAACTAAGCCACTCACGTGCCCCTAGATTTTTTTTTTTTTTTAATGAGTCAAACAAAATTTCTGGAGTTGAAAAGTCAATAGTGAAATGAAAAAGTTAATGGAGGCCTCAAAGGCAGACTTGAACAGGCAAGAAAATGAAAATTAGTGAACCTGAATATAACTCAACTAAGGTTATTATGTTCAAGGAAGAAGAAGAAAAAAACAAATGAAGGAAAATGAAAAGAGCCTCGGACATCTGCAGGACAACATGAAGTGTAGCAACATCTGTATAAGGGAATCCCAGGTGGAGAGGAAAGAAAGGAGCAGAAAGAATATTTGAGGACCTAATGTAGTTTCTCAAACTTGACAAAAAATATTAATATACACAAGCAAGAAGTTCAGCAAACTCCAAGTAGGATAAAGTCAAATAAATCCTTATCTAGATCCATCATAAACTGTAATCATCAAAATCCATGTAGGCCATATTCAACATGATACAAGGAAAAGGCTTTCAACCAAGAATTCCATATCCAGTAAATCACTACCAAAAAGAAAATGAAATTAGGAATTCTCAGATATACTAAATCCTAGAGAATCTGTTGCTAGTAAATGTGTCTTAAAAGCAATACTAAATAGAATCCTTAAGGCTGAACTCACTCCCTTTTGGAGCAAGTGTCCTATATTTAACATCTCCATTCTACCCAACTACGATGTCTAGCTCTTTTCACTCAGCAATGTTCCTTGGGTCACAAACAATGAATTTAAGTTCTATTCCCATTTGAAAGCCTTGCAATTATTTAGAAACACTTTCCCTTGAATCTTCTCTCTATAGGATAATTTATCCCACCCTAAAGTACAAACCTTGCATTTACCAAATGCTCATTAAATATGTTCCCCTAGTTAGAATAGAATAGTTATTCATGCTTTCTTTTCTCTGATTTCTGGCCTGTCTTTTGAATTTTTTGCCTTGATTTATTATAATCACTTTCCCTTGAGTGTGAACACAAAAGATGCTCTTGCATCCAAGTTGCCATAAAATGTTCCTCCCATCATTTTTATCTGTGAGTTTTCTCTCTCCTCAGTCATAATGTAAGGTACTCAGGTTGAGACCATGGATTTTATTAGGAGAATCTAAAATTTATATTTGGAGAACAAAAAAAAGCACCTAGAGCAACTGCCAACCAACTGCCAGACAGATGTTATACATAGGCAACTGAGATCCTGGGAGATATTTCCCAAGTCCTTGCAAATCTCATTCTCCTGCCTTCTAATGTAAGGGCTCCTTTTAACAATGAGACTGTGCACTCTGGTATTCCAGGTATCTCAAGCCAGTAGTTTTCAGACTTTCTGTTGACCAGCGTTTTCTTTGTTTTTCTGACACCATATTTTAAAATCACATAAAACTCTGTAGAAACAGTCGAGAGACCCTGCAAATTTTAGGCCTGTGATCCATGTATAATAGGATGTTGCTTTGGTTTCTGACAAAGGCTCAGTGATACCTGACATATTTTATGTAAAACAAATAAACCCCTTCTATATACATTCTGTCTTACTCCTGTAGACAGTTATATTTGCAAGCCAAACATTGGTATATTTTCATATACTTTGAAGAACATTTTAATATCTACTACAGGGTAACTAGACAATACATAACTAGAATACACATACACAAAAACATGTTTATATGCATATACATACACAGAAGTTATCTGAAGTTTTTCTATGAATCAAATAGTGGAAGAGAAATACAGTGGTATAAAAACTTCTGGAGTTAAACAGCCCACTTCAGATCCTAGTTTTACCACTTAGAAGCTATGAAACATTGGGAAAGTTACTTAATTTACTGAAACATAATTTAATTTCTAATGTTAATATGATTACATTTTGGGGGGAAAAATTAAAGGTATGGAAACTATTAGCAAAGTGATTGATAAATGTTAACTTTGGAGATTTAATCCAGGCTGGGAGCTGGGATGAAGGTCTCCTAACTTCTAAAGCAGAAATTTTCCTATTCTGTCTCCCTTGTTCCCAATATCTGCTACTTTGCAAACTAAAAGCTTCATGATGTGGGGATATTCTGAAATGTCTTTTATCCAAGAACTTAATGAGAAACTGAACATTTTCGCCATTCTGTGTTAACCAAATCTACCCCTAAAGATTTGTATATGAGGAATCTCATGATGCCTTGTGTGATCAGGGCTCACTGAGTCATATATTTAGTTTGATATTGAATAGGACTTGATGGTTTTATGTCCAATTAGCCATGACTGTTAAGGAATAAAAAGAGAGTATAATCAAATTTCATGCTTTACTGGGTAAATCAATGGCTGTAGAAGTGCAGATGATGTCCTTTTCAAATGTTTCTAAGAGACTTATACAATTCACTGGCCACATAAGTGGAAAGTTTTACCTCTGTTAAATCAGTAATGTGCAAAATTTACCTGTACCCCAAATCCAAACTACTCAACCTTATGTCTGGAGACAGCTGCACTTCCCATTCTCAATGTTCTTTCTTGTTTCTCCAGTTTCAAGCATTTAATCCTGAATATTGTAATCTACCATTGACAGTTGTATGGCTAAATATTGCATAAGAGAATCCAGACTCATTGAGCAGAGATTTTACTTTAGCCAGGAATTCCTAATGCCTCTGGAACCTCATGACCAAAAGTGTCTGAAGCAAGGATGGCACTATTTTTTAGAGTTTGTTCTTTGATTCCCCTGACTCAGAATTGCATAATATAATCATAGGAACAAATAGAAAAAAATAACCCCACAACAACCAGAAAGAAAATATGTAAGAGAGAAGAAGAGAGGGAGGGAGATGGAGACTGAGAACAGAAGAAATATTTCAAACTCATATGAAATAAACTTCACAGTCTCTATAGGAAAGAGTCTAAGAATCTGTGTTTATAATGTAAACCTCTTGGAAACAAGAGATTTGAGATTTGAGGAAACACCAGAGGAAGCATACTATTTTAATCATTTAAGCAGTAGACCTTACCATGTAGGAGCTATCCTAGGGACCTCAAAGTTATGGAACCAACCCATTAGGAGTGTGAACTTTATTAAGGTCTTTATCATAATAACAGTAGATTCTAATGATTAAGTATTAAAATGGGCAATGCAGATGATAAGTGCCATAAGAAGTCAGTGATAAAGATCTAATAGTAAACAAAAATAATCTGGAAAAGGAGGTAACATGATTTGAAACATGGCCTAAAATCTCACAAAATATTAAAGGATGAACAAAAGATGGGATTTTCCATGAAGATACGGAGAATATGGATAAACGGAGGAGGTGTGAATGTAATGTATGGGAGATGTACTATATTGTTTGTGTGTGACAGAAAGATGCGAATTATGAATAAATGGGAATAAAGAGAATACTTACGAGTGTCCTGTTTTCAAAAGTACTCCTGGCAGAAATACTTTCTATATTACATTGTAGTGCCCTATATCAATGGAAATCTTTGGATCCAGCTTACAATACACCCAGTGCGGAATTGACTGTGACATTTGACCCACGAAATCTCCTCCTTCATAGTGAACCAATTCTATTTTGGGTCTAAAGTGATAGAAAATAGAATGAAACCCATGAAACAGCAACCACTATCTCCACTAAGTGCAGGACAAAGTGATAAAACCAGAGCAAAGATGAAAGCAGAAACTCAGGAAGTTCTGCATATCTCTAGCTGGAAATCAGAAGAGCCACTTTGTAAAAATGTATATGTGAAAGAATACCCATAAGATGTAGCATAGTAAGCTGTTGAAGCGGGAACCAAAAACCTCTGTCATTTTAATAGTCAAATGCAGAATCATGTTCTTTCTCAGGATTTTGGGTTGCATTTTGTAATTCTCTTGCTGTATAACTTGGAAGATATAGCTTGGAAAATTAGCACATAGCTTGGAAAATTAGTGCACACACTCCTCTCCACCATTTTGAAAAACTAGGGAACATTTTTTCCCTTTCTCTTTTGATCTGCTGATTTGGTCAGTACCACTCATTCACATGGTTCTGGAACTACTGTCAGTGGTGAGATGGCATTTGAGGCACTGATGTGTGGACATGCACATATTTAGCTGATGAAGAAATTCCTTGGATCCTTAGTGGCAAGTGGAAGCATTTGTTATTGGGAGAAGCTTCTGGTAGCTCTACCCTGCCTATTTCTTATAATAAGGCTTCATTTCTTTTGGGACTAAAAAGGAACTGTCAGCCTTTATTCCAAATGTTGGTCTAATAGCCAAGGGAAGACTGCACATTGGGACAGAGGCCTGAGTTCAATACACAAAACTGTTAAATTGAATAGGCTCAAGACAGAAGCAGGAGACAGGAAGGTTAGAAGGCCAGTAAAGCAAAAGGCATGGTGAAAATTGAGACTGGGTACCCCTCAAAAGATTTGAAGAGGAGAAAGGCCTTGAACCCTCTCTGACCTTCAGCAGCTGCAACCTCCAGGCATAATGCTCCTCAATCCACAGGAGTTCCATGATATTCATGTTGTGGTTTGGATGTTCTTCATCCATCTATTTCCTTTTGTTTTTCACCTTTTCAGATGATACAGTTTCTTATTCAGTGAAGGCCCCCCAACGTTTCTAGGGATATGGTGTATTGAGAAGGAATATGCAGCTTTTGTTTACTGCCATAGGTTGATTTAGAACTCCCAGATGAATTTTTTCAAATGAATTTCTCTCTCAAATTATTTCATTTTTTTAGAATGTAACTTCACTCTCCAATCAGGATTTACCTTTGATTGTACTTGAATGTCTCATAAAATGTTCAGTAATGTTACCTTAGCCTTTCCACCTCTTATTAGACTTCCTCCTCTTTTTGTTATGAACCAGTGCTTTGACTAATCAGATGCTTCAGAATGATTTTGCTACAGGTTACATTTTCTAAGGGATAAGCATATGAAATATTTAGGCTGTGTGCCAACCTGTTATTATTTTCTATTCATTTCCAGCCTCCTCAAACATATACTCAATAATAGTGCTCTCTACATCCCCCAAACTTTCTTCAGAGCTTCCATTTACTCAGCAGTATCCATGAGTGTATCACTTCTGCTGGAGGGCAATCTTCTTGATACTTGTTCTTTCACTTTTTATTGAGTTGCTCCCTGTTGCCTAGAATTGGGCTGTTATGGAGGATATAATGATTAACCACATAAGAATGCTGTCCTCAACAAGTATGCAGGCTAGTAAGAAGCAAGGGAACTAATATTTTTAAATCTTTGATTGCTTAGCATGCAAAATTAGTGATACACATTACTTAAAAATCCACCAGGATTAAAAAAACTCATCATAACTGGGATGATGAGAAAAGGTTCAGAGAAGTTACTTTATTTTTCAGTATTATAGACTTCCCACTCCCAAAGCTGATTGTTACTCAGATCTGCCTGATTCCTGATTCCGTGTTCTTTCAGATATGTTTTCAAGTGAATATAGTACCAGGCAATAAAGTAATTGCTTATATGTGATAGAAAAAGATCATCAGAGAAATCATCCAAACATTGTCCTTGGTCACATTTGTATACCCAGTGCCAGGCATGGTATCTGGCATAAAGCTAGGAATTTATAGATATTTGTTGAGTGAATGTTCCTGCTTAATATGACAAAAGGAGAAAGGAGGGTTTACAGAAGGCTTCTGAAAGAAGTGACATTTGAGCTTGGTTTTAAAGAATTGTCAGACACAAATCAGAAACAGAAACAAAAGAGGAGATTTCGTGGAATGTGGACCAAAATGAATAAAGGCATTGAGATGTGAAATTGTAGATTGAGTTTGAAGAAGGTGAATAATCAAGTCTAAGTGAATAGGAGTTGTGTGAAAGGGTAGAGTAAGTAAAACCCTTGTATTAAGGGGACTCAAAGCTGACAGTGAAGTAGTAGACATTTACCTATATGTGCATTAGTAGGGAAATGAATATTTTGTGGCCAAAAGATATTACTCCAAGTGAAATTACTCCATGAAATCCTTCCACAACAGCCTTGGGGATTTCTTGGAAGTAGAGGTGTCACTGGAATTTGTCTAGTGTAATATTCCTCTGAAGCCTTGTACTTTTTCTTCAAAAACACAAGGAAATTTTTGTTATGATTTGTTATATAATATATGAATATATGAGCATTTTACACATATATTCATATATACTTTACCATAGTAACAGGTTCCCAGAATACTAATATATCATATTTATACAGCAAGGTAGATCATATTTATCCAGTGGCATAATGTACCCTGTGGCAAAGTGCTGTAGAATACAGGTGTACCATTTTGAATGCGATCATACTAAGTATGAAGTTATGGCTCTATCATACCCATAGGGGCAAAGGGTAGTATAAATAGTAAACAATATAAGACATTTATTATAAGTTTGGAGGAACTTAAATTCATATCAGGAATGTGAAGAGCTATTTGAAATGATTTTGTGGATTCACAAAATCAGGACTGAAAATGTCAGGCATTTTAAGAAAACCTTTCAAGTGATATTTCCCCTCCAGGAGATTCAGTTTTAAGAATCAAAGTCAGGGCAGCATTGTCTAAGCTACAAAGCAAAAATATTACCTGTTGGTCACGGGGGCAGAAAGGAACATTCTCTGGCAGGATAGCCATTTTCCTGGGTGTTTATTCACTCCTGTTCCCTTGAGTTTCTCTTAGATTCCTCTCTGTATTACTTGCCATTGTTGTTGTGACAAATTACCACCGTTAGGACAACAGCATAAATGTAGAATCTTACAGTTCTGGAGGTAAGGCTCTTATGGATCTTACAGGCTAAAATGAAAGTGTCAGCAGAGATGTGTTCTGTTTGGAGGATCTAGGGAGCCTTGTACTTTGTAGCTCATGGAGGCTATCCACATTCCCCAGCTCTTGGCCTCTTCATCACACATTTCCATTGTCACCTCTGCTTCTCAGACCCTCCTGCTTCCTTCTTGTAAGGACCCTTGTGATTACACTGGATCTGCCTGGATAATCCAGGCTAATCAAAATCCTTACTTTAAACACATATGCAAAATCCCTTCTGCCATGTAAGGTCACTCGTCAAAAAATTTCCAGGGATTAAGACATGCATATTTTTGGCAGGGTGGTGAGAGGGATTATTCTGCCTACAACATTATTCATGTTACTGGAAGAAATAAAATGCCTAAAGAGCGCCTGTGAAAAAAAACTTATTACCTCCAATGCTGCTTTCCTTCCCTTTTGAGGTATAGTTTGGTTTTGTTGACCGAATAAGCCTTTGATCCATATGTTAGAAACCATTCATGGAGGCTGCTCACTTAAGGGCAAAATCGGAGGTTCAATCGTGAAACTAAAATGCTTACTATGGGAAGGGTGAAGTCCAAACAATATTAATTTAGTAGCTGTAAAACGTAAAGATCTGGTTCTTATATGGCATGTAAACACGTAAGCATATTAACCACATGCTTTGTGATGAGCACTGCTAAAAATACAACAGAAAAGACTTTGTCCTCAGGGAACATGCAGTCTTACAGGGTAAAAGACAAAGTAGTAGACTGTGTCTGTGTCAAAAAAAAATTAAAAAAGATATGATTTGTGTGAGTTTAGAGTAGGGAGTAAACAGTTCAACTCATTATCTCAAAGATGCTGATAGTCTCTCTGTCTATTCCTCTTTCCGCCTCCCTCCACATATATAAAAATATGTATTTTCTTTGTGTAATATTTATATTTATTTTTATTTATAGCACATATATACATCTCTCACATAGACAGGGCCAGCATTTTATTTCCAGCCTTTGTTGTTGAGACATAGAAGCTAATAAGTCATCCTAGGTCATAAAACTAAAGATGATGAAGCAGGATTAAAGACTGATCACATGATTATTAATTTATTATCCCATACTCTCTCAGAAAAGAGAAAACATACAAATAAGAAAAAAGAATACCATAACCATAAAAAATGCTAATGCTTATTTTAATCTCTTAGAATACAGCAATGAGCAAATTATGCTGGCCTACATCCAATAACAAATTCAAGGCTGGCTGAGTTTAATATTTGAATTATGAGTCAGACAACTCTATTAATGCAGAAACAGTTTAAATCTTAAAATTAAATATTAATGCACCTTAAGCAATCCTCTTCCCTTTTCTCTGCATTATTCCACACCGCAGCCAGAAGGAGTAATGAAATAGTCCACACACACACACCAGCATTTCTCTATAGTGAAAGTTGTGACTCAGGCCTTGGTGCCACCGCATGAGTTCAACTCTACACATTTCCCTAGTGCCCGGGGAGGGAGACCCCTTGTGCAATTTTTTGATATTTTCATGGTTTTCCACTGTTTGACCATCTCATCATTTAAAATAAATAAATAACAAATAACTCTCACAAAAGAGAAATTAGGTACACAATGTATTGTGCACACAAATGAGTTATGTATAGTGAAGGGGGACATAAGGGTAGATAAATGTAGCTCTCCAGCATGTGTTCCCATTCTCTGTACCTTGATGATCCCTTTTTATCTTATTCATTTTTACTGAAATTTTCTATCATTGCAAATGATAATGACCTTGCCTACTAGTCTTTACTGCTTTCTTGTGAAGAGCTAATCTGATCTTTAAATTGATTGGTGAAAAATATTTATGCTATAATAGTCCACTGATGTTTAGAGTTTTAGAGTTTTGAATATGTTCTAGACACCCTGAAAGTGAACATTTAGGAAAAATCACAGCCATACTGTAAGGTTGTTGTGGAGATTAAATAGGACCATGTACATATACTGCCCAGCCAAGGTTGAATGGAGGTACTCACCAGGCTGCCGTGAAGGAGCAAGTTAAGCAGCTCAGGAGAAAACCACCTCAATGACCTCACCTTCCTGACTTCCTGTTGCAATTAATAATAATTCCCCAACATGTTAGAGACCCAATAGCACAAGGGTTAAGATTTGTGGAGTCAGACTGCTGGGACTTGAAGCACAGCTCAACCATACATTAGCTGTATAGTCATCAACACAGTATTTAACTTCTCTAAGCCTCAATTTTCTTATAAGTTATCTGGGTTATAATAATTACCGCTATTCATCAGACTGCTGTGAAGATTAAAAAAAGAAAGAGAGTATGTATAAAGTATTCAGAATAGTGAATGGTACACAAAAATACTTAGGAAATTTTGGGTGATGTGACCAACTAGTGATTTGCCCAGGTGTCTGAATATATCTCTCCAGAATGCCAAGGGACAACTATTCACGTGGTAAATGCCAGCACAGTGACAACAGGCTCCAGATCTCATAACATATAATCCCTACAATTGATTTTAAACTACTCTTTGTCTTGTAGTATCTTTTAAAATATGAAGAAATTAAACTTAAACAAATGCCACTGCACTTTTTCCTAACTCATGACAACCAAGACCAATAAATCCCAATACTACTTCTGAATTCTGAAGAGTCCTTAGAACCCTTTTCCGTATAAATCTGGACCACCACTGTATTAGTTCACTGTTGCTGCTGTAACTGCCACAAAATTTGGGCCTTGACATGTCATAAATCTATTTTCTCATTGTTCTGGAGAAAAGAGACAATGTAATGTGGCTAAAATCAAGATATCAGCAGATACCTATCCCCCTATATAAGGAAACTTGTGATTATATGTAGTACCTATTCAGATAATACTAGATAATCTCTCCATCTCGATATCTTTCATTTAATCCCGTGTATAGTCTCCTTTTCTGTGTAAGGTAACATTGAAACAGGTTCCAGAAAGTTGACTTTGGATATTTTTGTGGGCCATTATTCAGCCTACCACAACCATGATTAATTGATAAGAGGCAGTATATGAGACTCAGAAGTAATGGACTTGATGGAGTCAAGATGACTAATTAGAGTAGGAAGAGAACAAAAAAATGAATGATATCTCCTGTAACATCTGTTAAGGCTATTTCCTATTATGAACACTCATCTTCATTATCCCAGCAAGATGATTTGTAAGAACATAAATTTAGCTCATTTTCAAAATTTGTCAGTGTAAAAGCTCAAATAATAAAATATTTAGATTCATACAGGTGCTGAAATAAAACTGACAGGAGAATTTGTCTTTAGAACTGAGTGTTGGAGGAAAGAAAGTAGAGAATGGGTTGGTATTTTCCTTCAATGTGGAGGAATGCTACCCATTTCTTCAACCACTTATAGGGAGATTAATGAACACTCAATGCAATAATTGCAGAATAAAAAAGAACTAACCATATTAGATTTTGGGTAACCTGATTTGGGAGTATAACCTTGAGATAAGACTCTTTATTTGAACACAAGGAAAAGAGAAAATAACCTCTTATTTTTACTCCAAATTAGAACTTGAGTATTTTCAGGTATAAAACTAAAATATGGTACAAGTGATGGAAGGATCTATGTTACTCATGGAGAAGAGTACTGAGTGATGTCTTGATGATGACTCTTTTCAGTTAAGCCTTCATTGCTTCCAGCATTTTCGCATTAACCCAGTTAATTTAAACCAAGCTGATAAGGTAGCAAACTTGTCAGATACTCACTAATAGTTATTTGAATAAGTGGAAAGTGTAGGCTTCTTATAGCTTACATTCCTATAGCCAGTTTTTCTTTATTAATATTTCACAGTATCTGCCCATCTCATAATGGTCCCCTGATCCAAAGGACTGAAAACATGGAAGTTATTGGGTTTTGTTTGTTTGTTTGTTTGTTTGTTTTTTGTTTTAAGATTTTATTTACTTGACAGAAAGTGAGAAAGCACAAGCAGGGGATACTGCAAGCAGAGGGAGAAGTAGATTCCCCACTGAGCAGGGCGCTCGACTTGGGGCTCAATCCCAGGACCCTGGGCTCATGACCTGAGCTGAAAGCAGACGCTTAATGACAGCCACCCAGGAACCTAAAAGTCATTTTTTAATTCAAATTAAGACAGTTATTTACTCTCCTACAGGAATTTGGAAATACCTAAGAGATTTTGATAGTTCATATCTTTGTATGTGTCTGAACATATCTAGACTAGCAAGATGTACATCTCAGAATTCAAGGTACAGTGAGAGGTGGTATAAAAAGAATGGAAGAGGAGGGTGTTATGCATGGAAGAGGTTATATCCAGACACTGGAAAAAACCAGTGTACCTCCAGGATCTAGTCCCTTTCTAATACTTGGCTGTATTCTTCTTTAATAACATTGGCATTAAGAAAGCTGTTCAGAAGGAACCACAGCTCATTAAGGTCATTATTTGACTGTTTTTTTTTTTAACATGCCTTGCCTATTTTAATTTAAGACTGTTGTGTTGGTAAATCTTCAAATGGCTTCTAAAAGTTATCCAGATACTAGCTCTATATTTTAGATATGAACCCAACTGCCTGATGAGAGGTGTTTTTTCTTTTTAACTAAAAGGCAGGTTTATATAACTTTTGTATTCAGGTTAGCATATGATATTAGCTTTTTTTTTTTTTTTTTTTTTTAAGATTTTATTTATTTGACAGAGAAAAACACAGCCAGAGAGGGAACACAAGCAGGGGGAGTGAGAGAGGGAGAAGCAGGCTTCCCGCCAAGCAGTGAGCCCGATGTAGGACTCCATCCTGGGTCTCTGGGATCATGACCTGAGTGGAAGGCAGTTGCTTAACCAACTGAGCCACCCAGGTGCCCCTGATATTAGCTTTTTCTATTGGATTAACATGCTGTTACCCCAATCTTTGCAAACACAACAAAAGACCCATTTAACTTTTACCATAACCATCTTTCCTTAACTTTTCTATCTCTTCAGTATGCCTGTTCTTTAAAGAACATCTATCATGCAAATAGATGCCAAAATAATGTCAGAGTAGCAATAATTAAAAACAAACTACACCTTTTTGCTCCTTTTTGCTCTTGTATTGTTTTTATCCTTCTGTGGTATCAGGGTAGTACTGGCCTCATGGAATGAGTTTGAATGTGCTCCTATTCCATTATTTATTAGATTTTGATAAAGACTATCATTAATTATTATTATTTTTTAATGTTTGGTAGAATTTACCAGTGAAACCATGTGGTCTTGAGTTTTTCTGTTCTGGGAGATTTTTAATTCCTATTTCAACTTTCATTCTTATTATTGGTCTAAAAAGATTTCTTATTTCTTGGATTTAAGATTTATGATTCAATCAGTAGTGCGCATTTTTAAGAATTATCCCCCCCCAACCTGTCTGATTTGTTAGTGTATTATTGTTTGGTAATAGCCTGTTATTACACTATGTATTTCTATGGTGCTCTGTTTTATTGTTTTGCATTTCTCATTTTAGTTTTTGAGTATTCTCTCTTTTTTGTCTTAGTTAACGTAGTTAAAGCACTGCCTTTTTGTTTGCTTGTTTGTTTAAACTGGTCATTACTTTCAATACTGTGTTATTGTATATTCTGGTCTTTGTTTTATTTATTTATGATTTTTGTTGTTGTTAATTTCCTTCCTCCACTAAATTCCAGCTAAATTTCTTCTTTTTCTAGTTCCTTGTGGTATAATGTTGTTTATTTGAACTTTTTTAAAAAATATTTTATTTATTTGAGAGAGAGAGAAAATGACAGAGACAGTGTGGGGTGGGGGAGGGTCAGAGGAAGAAGCAGACTACCTGCAGAGCAGGGAGCGCAATGTGGGACTTGATTCTGGGACTCCAGGATCATGACCTGAGCCAAAGGCAGTCACTTAACCAAGTGAGCCACCTAGGTGCCCCTGAACTTTTTTTCTTAATACAAGCATTTATACTATGAATTTCACTCTAATGTATGCTTTCACTGTACCCCATAGGTTTTGGAATATTGTGTTTTCTTTTTCTTACAAGATATATTTTGATTTGCCACTTGATTTCTTACTTGGCCCACTGTTTGTGCAGTAGTGTGTTATCTAATATTTACATATTAAATATTTAATATTTACAGTGTAGATTTTCCAGCTTTGTTTTATTGTTGATCTTTAGTTTTATACCATTGTGGTTGAAAATCTATTTGGTATGATTTTAGTCTTCTAAAATTTTTAATATTTGTTAAGTCTCTTTTTATGAGTTAACCAGGGAATTCTTCTATGTGTACCTAAAGAAAATGTGTATTCTATTTTCTTGGATGAAATGTCTTATATATACCTTTTAGAACCATGTAGTCTTAAGTATGTTTCAAGTAAAAAATGTTCTTGTTGAAAAAAAAAATTGCTTTAATTGAAGGTACTTATTTAAAATAAAACATATCAGAGGGTGGGGGGGTGGGTGAAATAGGTAAAGGGGAATTAAGAGTACACTTATCATGATTAGCACTGAGTAATGATGTATAGAATTGAATCACTATATTGGACACCTAAATTAATATAACACTAATTTAACTATACTGGAATTAAAATTAAAAAACTTAATAAAATAAGGAATATCCTAATCTTTATAACAACCATGAGATAAATATTAATGTTTACATTTTACAGATAGATGAATAGAAACTCAGAGTAATAAATGAGTTTAATGCTAAGTAGCTGGTAAGTGACATACTTAGAATATTAACTTGGAACAAGCAGGAATCAGAAACGTTTTTTATACGGCACCATTCTTTTTCTCTCACTTCCTCATAGACAAGTAGTCATTCTCATCTTTTGCTTACCCCTGACTACGGCACTGAATGTGGATTTATCTTCTGTGCTAAGACTATTTGGGCAGTTCCCTCAAGTCATTGTGATATACTCCCAGCCACACCCCAATTTATGGAAATGTGAAAACTGTTTTGGAAAAAAGTATATGTATATACCTTAAAGATGAAGACTTCTCTTGGCTGTCAAATACACACACACACACACATACACACACATATTTGTAGGTGATACAGGATATAGCTCTCTTTTTCTTTCTAAAGCTGTTTACTAATAATTTAATCTTCCCAAGCTGCTGAAATTAATTTTCCCTAGCTTTAGTAGTCCAAATTAGCTTCCAGAGCACAGGTAATATTATGTTAACACACATCTGGACACTGAGGTTGGAAATTGAATGACCTATAGGGTCTAAACAACATCTTAAATAAGGCCCAGGGTGGGAGTTTGTTGAAAGGTAAAAAAATACATTTCTCTGTAAGGTCCCGTTTTGGAATCCAAGCCGCTGCCACCCTGTTTACTCAGAAAAATGGCTCCGGGTGTTATGGACAAATGGCCCCTGGAAAACAAAGGTGAGCCAAGTTGTGGGAGATGCCTTACCAGTTAAACCCTTCAATCTCCCAACCAGGGAGTGACCTGGGAGGTATTTAGGTGCAAACTAAGAATGGTAGCCCGTTACTGGAACTTGGGGTTGGATGGGACCTCCCAGGTGCCCATACTTCCGGGGTCCAGGGCCCATGGAAATGCAGATTAACTCAGGCAAGCTGAGTGAGTGGGTCAGTTCAGGTGCTGACATAACCCTAGTCAGCTTGTGATTTGGGGAGGGAGGTGCCCTATAAAAGCTGGCCTGAGAAGTCAGGCGTGGTCCTTTTCTCCCTGAAGAGAAGAGACCCTGGCCCTGGGGCCAGTTAAATTCTGATGCTTGGCTCAAAGTAAAGCTCTGCTTGACCTTCACTTTTGTATCAGCCTCGTTCCTTTGACCAAGGACCCTATTATTCTCCTTGAAGACTTTCTTGTTATTGCTCTTTCTACTAAAATAACAACAGGCACTTGTTAAAAATTTAACAAAAACCATATTTTAAAAAATGACGTATGTTATTTAACTTAATCCTCATTATAATTCTTGATAGACTATGATTGTTTCCATTTGCCAAATTTTAGACTCAATGGTCATATTAAGAGATTGTCAAAAGTCATTGACTTCATAAAGGTTGGACATCACATCCAAGTTTATTTGACTGATGCACTTAACCACTGAATAGTGCTTATTTTAAACTAGTAAAAAATAGATCCCCAACTGCTCCAACTCTATCCTCTCTCTTAACTTTCAAGTAATAACTATAGCATAGTCAACTTATTCACTTAGCTTTTCCTTGTACTGTTATTAAGAACAGATGACTAGAGGCAAAGATAAAATAGGCAGTAAAAATGAAAAAGCAGAAAGAGAAAAGACTTTTTTACATCCAAACAGGACAAAATTATTCTATAGATGGGCACAATATTTAGTCATACCCCCAACTTTAAGAAAGTCTCTGGTAGATAACTTTACAGTAACATTTCTCTCCTAGGCTCTACCTTCTCCTGTCCCCAGGCCATGAGTTGTCACCGCCGGGGACCAGCCTCGGCAGAGATGTGGGTCCTGAATCGCAGGATGTCTGGCGGGCAAAATAATGACAGGGACATAGAAATCTGATGCAAGCTGACAGACCCAAGGTCAGTCAGGAGAGACCTATGAAGCAGGCTCAGGCTCACGCTCTGGCTTTTTAGCATTGGCTTTCTAGCTCTAGCTCTCTAGCTCTGGCTCTGGCCTTCTTGCTCTACTTCTCTCTCTTCTGTCTCTCCTCGCAGGCTCTCTTGCTGTCTCTGCCTTTGTCTCAGTCTCTCTTGACTGACAAGGGCCCCAGTCTTTTCCTATTGAAAAGTGAGGAAGTTGGGTGGTGCAGTTAAATCTTTAACTAGAGACAGGATTAGTATTGTTACTGCAGGGTATAGAGTGATTGCTTAAACTCACAGAAGTTGAGACCATTGAGGCAGAGGGATCAAGGAATACAGATAAGAGTCACAGAGATATGATTACCAGGAGGAGGATTAAATGGAACTATATGTCTTGAATAAGCACACAAAGGACATATTGCCCCGACCCACAGGGTACATGGCTTTCCGGATTCTAGGTGGGCTTTCATTCACATTCTAGAGGGGCTTTCATTCACATTCACAGGTACCTCCACCGAAGTTTCCGGTGGCTTGGGCATGACACGTCCCTGACAATGAGTGACCATTTTGTGGCACATCTTTTTCTTTTTCACCCTTTAAGCCAGTTGATGTTTGTTTCAACCTGATTTCTCCTGGGTCATTGACACACATAATCTTATGCCTTCTTATTGCTCAGGAGATTCTTGCTTATCCTTTCTTGATTCTTCCCTTTTTCTCCCCCCTATTTCATTCTCTCATTTCTGTCTTATTTATTTTTCTAGCTCCTCCACTCTTTACTTCCCTCCCTCTCCAGGCAGTAAAGTCAGAAAATGCAATAGGTTAAGAGAAATGGACTTATACTTTTTATGACTTCCTCTCAAAAGCACACATCATATCCTGGTTTCTGTGATAAAACATTTGTGAGGCTGTTATAGATCCTTTAATCTCAATTGAGAATTACCTCTGACAAGTCCTGGAGAGATGGGAGCTTTAATAACTACCCTCTTTACCCATTCTACAGCTTCACCTTGTCAAGGAATTTTTCTGCAGCCTAATCTAAGCCAAGGTACCCGGTGAGCTCATTGTCTCTTGTTCAAACTTCAGAAAATATTGAGTGCTGGTCACCATGTTCTCTTACAAAAAAGCCCTAGACATGGAGTCATTTCTCATTTCTACTCCACTGTAGGTTCTTGAATTGTTCAGAATATGTCTATGTCTGTTGCCTTTTTGGAGTTCCATTCTGACAATTGTTTAATAACAATTGTCTCTTCATTCTTTCTCTACAATTCCAAGGATACTTGAGAATGGAGTTGCCCATGGGCATGTATAACATCTCCCTTCATCTAACATATACATCCCTGACATGATTTCTAAAATGCTTGCTGGACAAAATATTCTGCCTGAGCATTCTGGTCCCAGTCTCAATTGAGTAACAATAAAGATTGATTGTTAGAAATCTTATTTATGGGTTTATGAAACTAAAACCCTTATTTTATTGCTGCCTACACAGAACTGGAGATCTCTTGAGAATAATAAAGGATTGTTCTCATTATTAACTCAATTTCACCTCCTTTTCACCCATTATATTATAATTGTTAGTATATTGCATGACCATCAGAAACTACAGCTAAAGAAGAAAGGTTTAATTTTGTTTAAGGTGTGAAAACAAGCAAGTCATTGTTTTAGCTTGAGTGTGAAATGAGAACTGGAGAATGTTTTGTTAAATAAATTTTTAAGAATTATTATATTTCTTTAAGAAGATAATTGATTAAAATATCTAATCTTTGGGTTCTATGTCCACTCAGGGTAAAAGCGTTCTCACTTTGAGATGAACAAAGGAGGATATGGGGAAAGCAAGAGAGAGACTGAGAAGTTGACTAATTGGTTAACTGAGGACAGGGGGTGAGAAGGAGGAAGGGAGGGAGAGAGAGAAAGTGTATGCAAGTGAGAGTTGCTATATGTGAAATGATGTCTATAAAAAATTATAAGGCAGCCACTATAGATTAAATAAATGATGTTTAGTTACCAAAAAATATATCTCTGTGCATCTCTTTTTTAAAAAACGATTTTATTTATTTATCTATTTGACAGAGAGAAACACAGCTAAAGAGGGAACACAAGCAGCGGGAGTTAGAGAGGGAAAAGCAGGCTTCCTACCAAGCAGGGAGCCCAATGCAGGGCTCCATCCCGGGACTCTGGGATCATGACCTGGGCCGAAGGCAGTTGCTTAACCAACTGAGCCACCCAGGCGCCCCTCTCTATGCATCTTTTCCCCACCTTCCACCACACTTTAGTATCTCTAAAGAAAATGAAGGGGAAATCATTCGCTTTGCAGGTTTATAAGAATTAGTCATTGCTTACTTTAACTTTTGTCCAGAGATCTCATATTCCTTTGCTTTATAAAACTCCCTGTTTTATTAATTATATAATTAAAACCAAAGGAGTTGTTTCTCTGCAAATGAGAAGGGAAAAAAGGACATACCTTATTGGTCATTCCTTAAATGTCTCCATTCTTCAAGACTATGTTTGTCTACATGTGATAAAAAACTAACTGAATATAGCTTAAGCTAAAAAAGTATAAAAAAGAAAAAAAGAAAAAATTGGAAACACTGAATAAGGATAGGTATACAAAATATAATGTGTGTACATACACATCTGTACACATAATCATGTGTGTGTGTGTCACATCTCTGGATGTCACTTTCCTTCAGGAGAAAGCCTATATCTATCCTTTCTTTATTATTACTACTATGAGGTTTATAAAGCCAAAGCTTGTGTATAAGTAACAGCATGTGTGCATCTGACAGTCTAGTTGATTTTGACATTCAAGTTCTACTCCTTTTGCCATATCTAGTTTGTGCCATGATAATCAAAAAAAAAAAATCAAACAAAAGAACTCTATTATGAATGTACCTTTTCAGTACTTTTCAAAGAAAAAAATAGTCTTATCTACATTTTTTATCATTTATTTTCAAATTATGGACTTAAGCTTATTTGTTTGTATTGTGTTTGTGCTTTTTATGTATGGCATACCAGGGATAAGAATTTTAGTAGTCTTGTGAGTCAATAAAATTTTCAGAGTACTGGAAGATTCATGATTACATAACAATGAAAAGGAGGAGTGAGTTAGTAGTTTCTTAATAAGAAAGTTTAAAGCACTTAAGCCTCTATGGGAAACATTTTGAAGTTTTAAATCCTGGATATGGGAAATTTAATAGTAATAGGTTTCTAGGTCTATTTTCGTGGGATGAGTAAGATATGAAGGATTAATTTTAATGAGCACTGTGTGTGCCTATAGGAAGAAGGAGGAGGGAGAGAACTGAAAAAATAGAAAAAAACAAAACTATCCTTATTTTATTTATTTATTTTTTAAGATTTTATTTGTTTATTTGACAGAGAGAGAGATCACAAGTACTCAGAGAGGCAGGCAGTGAGAGAGGAGGAAGCAGGCTCCCTGCTGAGCAGAGAACCCAGGACCCTGAGATCATGACCTGAGCCACAGGCAGAGGCTTAACCCTCTGAGCCACCCAGGCGCCCCAACAAAACTATCTTTAAATTAAGTTTGCTTTTTCATAAAGGGCAATAAAATGACCCAGTTATTATGGCCATTATTACATCCGTTTAGAAGCAAGTGTGCCATATTGTTGAGGAGCCTGGGCTTTGAATTCAGAAAAATCTAACATTGAAAAAATGTTCAGTTATTTCTGAGCTGTGTAAAATTGGTAGACCCTTCTCTGTGCTTCACTTATTTTTTTTAACCTGTAAAGCTAGTATATTCATAAAGGCTATTTTACTAGATTATTGGAAAGTTAAGTGAAATAATGGATATAAAACAATAACATTTTGGCACATAATTAGCCATAAATAAGTTTGATGATAACGATAATGATCATGACAATGTCAGATATGGCACCCTCAAAATGGCTTCTCCCCCAATGAATTATTTTTGGGGAAAATATAGATTTCACAAAAACTTTCTAAAAAAAGTTAAATGATTAGACCTCTAAAAGATCTTCTGAACTCCATCAGAAAATCTCATAACAAATTGAGCAGAGGCATAAGATTCTAGGAGCTGCCTAGATACAGAGTGTATCTAGCCTAGATACAGAGAAATGAAAGGTACACATTAGGGATGTTGAAATGAGGGTCACAGAGCTGGTTACCAGCAATCTTGACTCTAGAGTTCCATGCCATTTTTGCAGACCATTTGAACTACACATTGGAAACAACCATATCTTTTCTGTTTACTTTATCCCTAACATCTGAAAAATCTGTTTAATTGGGTTAATCCTAAGTAAACACAGAAGAATCCAGCATGAAAGAAACAGCAAGGAGGAGAGGGAAGAGGATCATGCGAATGGTATTAAGCAGTGCAGTTGCTTTCTTTTCTGACCAGAGTGAAGAGAGACCAAGAGAGCCTTCCCCTTTCCCTTTTCCCTCAGTCTAATTTTAGACAGGTTTCTTCCAGACTACAGCCCTCTGGTCTCCCTTATCTCAGAGTATTATTTACTTCAGAAAACTTGCTATTGAGCATCCTTTGAGATGTAAATTTTCTACTACACAGAAATGTCTTTCTCAAAGACCTGGGAGCCATCACTTTGAAATGTAATCACAGGGAAACATACAGACAGCCTTTATCCCCCCAGTCTTAGAGGGAGAGTAAGATTAGCCCTTGGAAAAGCACAATTAGCAAACCCTGCCAGCCCTGTCACTTTGGCTCACTTACCCTCAACATCCTCTAGTGCTTTTCTAGTAGTTCACTCTTGTGTTTACACAGTCTGCCTTTTGTTTTAAAAAGGGTTGTGTTCAATCTTCTGTTGCTGCAAGAGAACTGAATAGCCTTCCTTGTCTGTTTAACTGGTCTGATGCCATTTTTCTTTCATGGGGCACTCCCTATGAATTTCTCATATTGCGGGCCAAAAAGCCTGCATACTATCTTCTGGGAATCAAAAAGCTAGAATGATTTTAAAAGGGTAGAATATGATTAGGATTAAATACAATGGTAGTGTGTATGATGGCCTGAATGAGAAGGAAGACAGTGGCAGGCAAGATCAATAAAAATCAACTGCTACAGTCTAGGGGAGTAAGGAATTAAGAATAAGGAGCTGAGTTAAAGAAGCAGCAGTGAAAATTCTTCCAAAAATGATTTGTGGGTAGAAATGACAATAATATTTGGATATGTGAGCAGAGTGAATAGAATGTTCACAAGGACAGTGGATGCTTCACCTACTAATTAATTCAAAAATATTTCAGTACCTAATAGTCATTATGCTAGAGGTCCTAAAGCCTGCCCTTGGGGAGTTGCGGTCCAGTGATCCCTGTCAACTTTTAAGATCCCAGAAAGGAATGTCAAAGGCACAAGGCTGACACTCATATCTCTATATGCAAGGTCCATAGATATTTTTGTATCATTAATTCTTTGAAGGAGATATATAGGCTTCACAACAGAAATTGTACCTGCTTCTCTTCACAGTTGGAATTAATTTTAGATAATAAATTGCTCGATATTAACTCACAATGTTTGCCATTTAGAGACTTATAACTAAGATTTATTTCTTTAGTTTGATATTCAAAAATGTGTTGATAGACAGATTAAGGGAAGACTTCTAGAAAGTAGACACAGAAAATAATCTATCACATCCCTTAGGATTTCATCTTTTCACTATGGTAACAGAATGATGGGGTATTCTGGCCAATTGCTCTCATTTGGTCAAAGCTGACCACTTTGCATATGAATCCCAATTCAATATCTATATTTTTTTTACATTTGAAGGTATCTTTCCAATTTATCATTAATGAAACATACTTTCTGAATAGTTTCTCCACCATGGGAGATCTTGTTGCCCTGAACCCAGTGTGTCCTATCCTTCCATTTTTATGCCAACCATCTTACACTAGATGAAAAGCTAACTAGTAAGGATTTGAGCTAAATCCTGCTGTAAGGGAAGGAGGTAAAGCTAATAAACCGCCTGAGAATGAAAGCATCCCTGTGGATTAGCAATGGTCAACATAAGTGCTAATGGCATTTTGGGTAGATAATTTTCAAGTCTTTTGACTTGACTCATGGAGAACTGTTGGAGACCAGGGAGGATATATGAAAGTATATCTATGACCTAGAAGCAGAGTTACCTGATGCACCCTGGATACTTTACTTACCATTTTTTTAACTTGAAATTCGACCTAAAATGATTACATGTGTTCCTGAACGGGAGTTGGTGTTTCTTAACAGAGATCATGGGTAAGAGATAAGCTCAAGAATTTGAACAACTTGTTCCTTCCCTCTCACCGCCATCTCTCTGCCATCATCCTACCACATCTATCTCTTAAGTCCCTTGATGAACTGAGCTATCAGAACTCTGTATCTTGCCCTTCTATTTATTATGAAAGCTCCCTTGTAGGTACAACACATCAAGAATTTTCTTCTGATGGCCTCAGTAGGCCCCTTCACATTCTTGAATGGCAACACAAAGACAGTCACTGAAAAAGAATATTGATAGTACAAGTATCTTTTTAAGAGAGATTACCATGTAGGAAAACTGAGAAGTCCCACAGTGAACATTTAGGAGATGTCATCTGACCCTAAACAAACCATTCAAATACACCAAAGCACAGAACCAAACATCAAAATTAATGAAGTGCCTATAAAATGATGTTTATTATCCAGAAGAGGAGGAAGATAAATGAGACAAGAGAGCAAACACAAGATTTATGGATGGCCTTTAGGGTATTGGGGCAAGAATCAGGAAGCACAAACCTGTAAGATTTCTGTCAAAGGGGCTGTGAAGAATGAATGAAATTACTGAACTGTGCAGTGTCATTCATTTTTGTCTTTCCAACATTAATCTTCAATTCTTATCATTCTGGTTTTACCTGGAAAACAGGTATTTTATACTTGCAAACCACGTTACCATCTTGTCAAGGTAGATAAACATTAGCTATAGAGATTGACATGTAGCTCAGACATGTCTAATCAGAGTATCTCATCTTACTGGCTATGGGGTAGCACATAAATGGAGTCAGACTAGCCAAAGAAATTTAGTTCAATTCTACACCTTCTGTTGAAAACTTTGGGAAGAAAACATTTTTTTTTTTTTTTTTGCTAGATTCAGAAATTGGTAAGGTACAAACCAGCAAGCTGTAGGAAGTTACCATAATAAGAGAGCCTGTTTCAGAATGAAGTCAACACACATACATATACACACATGCACACACAAGTGTGTGCATGCACACACACATCCAAAAAAGAGAAGCCAATTACTGATCAGTTCATTGAGTACTCTTTTTTGCTTAAAATTAATTTGGGTTAGATTTCTGCCACTGGCATTCCTCAGAATTGTCATGCTATGCAAGTTCTTAATTCTAATGCTATGTGTCTGATTTAATTTCTCTTAAAATACAGAACCTTTATAACCTCATACACAGGTAGTTTATCTTAGGAAATAATCTCAACCAGTGGGTGTGAGGACTGGGTATAAAGATTAACAGGCGAAGTTAGTCTAAAGCTTTGTTATCAAGTTTATTATTAATATGGCCTATAGGTGACTAATGCTGTTAGGAATATTTCCAGCATTGTTCATCCCCAAAATGGAATACAGCAGTAGCCACTGGTCATGCACTCAATATATTATATCATCTATCTATCTATATATCTATCTACATATATCTATCTATCTATCTATATATATAAAATGGTAAGGTAAACCTAAGATACCCACTATTGAATCTCTTTCAAAATTATAAAAATGGGAGGAATATGGCACAGCAGTCAGTGTTTCAAAGCCATTCTGAGTTCAAATGGTCTGGTCCATTGAGGGAACGAAAACAGAGCCAGGCCTTATCTTGGTCATGATTGTTCTTGGGTACATTGTATATGGTAGATTAATGCAAATTTGCACAATCAACATTGTGTCTTTAACTATTTTCAGCTTATGGTGAAAGAGTGATCATACTGAGGCACAAATGTATTTCCTGTGAGATTAGTATAAGAGGAATCAGTAGGTAGATGAGCAAAGCCTTCTACTATCCTGCCTCCACTTTGCAGTAGTGAAATCTCTGTCTATTCCATGTGGCCAGTCTTAGTTCTTCAGGTATAACAGGAACCAGGGGCTAATGGATGAAAGACAGAGAATCTGTGACAATCCATGAAACATCATCTCTTTAGAGCAATGGGACAAGTAGGACAAGGATACCAACTCCAATCAATCGATAATGCCTAGAATCTATGTTGTTTTCCATAAATTTCTGAGGTCATGTTGTGAAGAATAACTCTATCTTTCATCAGTGATGGATAAAAGACTGCAAAGGGTTAGTGGACAAAGGGTTAGTGGACAAATTAGAGGGATATTGTCTTGGTGATGAAAGGAAGAAAGAGTTATTGAATGCTTCTGACCCTGTACTTGTCAAGAATAGGTGTGCTAACTCTTCACTCCCAGATTGTATTGCCAGACTGGGCATGTATGAGTCTTGAATAGTTTCCTGAAAGCATCTTACATCCCGCATTGAAGAAGTTCCAAGATGAGAAGTAAGAAGGACATGGTGCAAGGTTTGAGGCAGGGTATTACAGAGTTGTATCCAGTGGAAAGCTGGACACCATAGTGGTTACCATAGCTGTGGAGAGGGTATGAAGTCACAGACAAAGTTCTATAAAGATATTCTTCCACCCACTTTTTATGATATTATACTGTGTAATACCCTGTGTTAATGAGTCAACAAATTCCATAGGATTTTACCAGTATTCCTGCTGTGAAAGTTTAGGACTTTTGAGCAGTAAATCATGCCATTCAAGCTCAGAGCACAGATGCTATCTAGAGAAGAGTGTCAAAGGAATAAAATTAACAATGCAACATGCTAATAAAATAGGGAAATCCAGCAGTCCTCTTAAAAATAATTGCTTGACTCATATTTATTTTTCCTTTCTGCAAAAATTGGTGTTTTCCCTCAGTTTTTAAGAATAAAACCAACAGATATGAAGCAGAGAAAATGATAGATGTTAAGAAATTAAGGTGCCTCATTATGGGTTATAAAATTGTACCTCTTTGTTGCCCATGCACTATTGATGAGCTTGCAATGTTTAAACCTCTTTAATTTATGATAAAATAGTTTTATTTCTTTCAGCAACAGCAGATATAATTTCCTTATCTATCATTAGAATAGTTTAATACCTTCATTAATTCACACATCATAAAGCAGGGAGTGATTTTTATGCCTATTCCAATCACTCATTGCTCCTGTTCCAGAAAAGAAGTCATCGTTTTCTGCTTATTCCAGAGATGGCCAAAGGAATATCTTCGGGATCTATCACAATTAGAATGGGAAGCTAAAGAGATGGGGCTTCTATCACCACTATTTCTTTAGAGCTGTGAATAACTAGAGATGTTATTAGGGTTTGGAACAAATCAGAAACCCACAATGCAATGCTGAATGCCTAACAGTTGAAGTCAGCAATGGTGACTGAGAACAGTTCAATGGGAACAGAGAATTGGGTGCCTTAGCAAACCCTTGGGAGACTTGATATGTTCCTTTTCTACCTCACACATTTTTTTCTTAGTGGCAAAACTTCTCATGGGCAAAACACATGGCTGGGTTTATAAGTAACAACTCAAGATAACTAAAAATGTCTGAGTCATTGCTCCCAGAGGAGTCTTGAAATTTACCTTATTTTCTTCATCTACTGAATATCTCTTCAGAAGGCTCTTTCCCCTGTATAGAGTGCTGCTTGAATTTGTGTTCAAAACCTATTGGAGAGAAGGAAACGGCATTTATAATTCTGTAATATTAATTTATTCAGTCCCTAAGTATTAAGGGCCCCAATGAAACTTACAATTTTTGGTGATTTTCTACAATTGCTGTGATATGAAGAAAAGCACACATTATGAAGGAAAGGTCACTGATGAGTTCATAGACTGGCCACTGGCAATAATTTTAAAAGAGAGAGGCTCAGAGGATATAGTGCTAAGAGAAATCCTGATAACTTAGTCCCATCAACAATTTTGGGAATGGTGGATTCTAGCTATCTCATGAAATAATAGTAGATACAACACCAAGAATGAAGGATTAGGAATTTCATTATGAGGAAAGGGGATAAGTAATCAAAAAATATAACCTGTGGTATGAAAGGGAAACATATAGCACTCCCGTCTCTGTTCATATAAGACATCATTAATCTACAAAAAATTCTTTAATGCAAAGGACTGAGAAAAATCTCAAAATCTTTTGCAACATAAATCTCCAAGCAAACATTCTCAACCTTTCAAAGAGAATTCTATGTGTAAATCTCAGAGCTATGATCATGAACAGTTTTATCTCCACTCTGACCCCCAATATAATGTGTCAGTATGCAGGGAACATTTAAAGTAGGTTAAAAAAACAACTGGAATTTTCACAAACTACATGGAATGCTCCATCTCACTATTTTAGAATATTGGGCACCTATTTGTCACTTTACTATGTATTACCATGTACTTAAGATATATTACAATTTACACAATGATTTTACACACGTTACCTTTTTTTGATCTTTATAACAGCTATATGAGGTAAAGAAAAGCAATTATTATAACTAATCTAAGATTAAAAAATAAAGAAAGTAAAAGCAACATACTAATGAACAACCAAAAGTAAAACAGCTGATTTTTTGGCATGTATGTATTTACATATATATATAAAGATAATGTATATAAACATTAATTATTTTTAAAATGCCACTTCTGAAAATAAAGTTTAAGAATAATTTATTGAGGTCTTTTCCAAGAAAAGCATCTGAGAACTATTTGCCTACAGTTGTAAAGGATCTTCCTAGTTTTTCCTGAGTTCTTACTTGGGTCTGTTTGTAACTAATAGCTACCTTGTCTAATCTAGCAATTCTGTTACTATACAGACAGTATCCCAAGATGCCAAGATAGACAAAATCAGAAAAAATACACGACAATATTTTATGAGGAAAGAAATGTCTTTCTCATCCTCCAGGATATGATGATAGCTAGATAGATAGATGATATATAGACACATATTTAATAATTATTTTAGCTGTTATATGACTGACTATAAATATAAGGCACATGGCTTAAAGAACTCATGTTCTTTATATGTCATCTGCATAGGGTGTCACTGAAATGTAAAAGGCCATTGGTGGACCCACTACCATTCCGGTCTTAGGAGGGATCTGTGGTCAAAAAACAATGAGTTGCACTCCATCTTAACAGACACAGTTTCCTCCAGACTTGGATGTCTAGGCTTTTTTTTTTTTTTTCCAGAATAAGTTAGTATTTTTCTTTTAGAAGGAAAAATGTCTCAGATAAAAAGGCACAATGTTGTAAAATGTAGATTTTGTAAAAAGAACAAAGTGGAAGGGCTTGAAATATTTGATTTTAGGGTTATTATATTCTAGTATTCAAGAAAGAATTGGCATAAACATAGATATATATCTTAAAAAATAGAATAGATAGTTTCAGAAATAGACCCACATATTTGTAAAAAATTGATATTTGACAGGGGTGCCAAAGCAATTCAGTGTAGAAAGAATAATGTTTATTTCAACAAATCGTACTGGGACAAAGGGTAGCCATATTAAAAGCAAACAAACAAACAAACAAAACCTCTGTCTCTTTCCTCACACTATATACAAGAATTAAAATAGATCAAAAATTTATAAGGGCTAGGGCTATAAAATGTCTAGAAAAAAACAGAAGAGAAAAATTATGATGACCCTGAATTAGGCAACAATATTTTTAAATAGGACATAAAAAGCACAGAAAAAAAAAATATATTGGGTTTAATCATAATTAAGAACTCTTATTCTCCAAAATATGCTATTAAACAAAACAAAAGAAAACTCGCACTTTATGGGAAAATATTTGCAAAACAAATATCTGACAGAGCGTGTGTATTTATAATATATATAAATCTATGGTACAACAAATGCTTAACAAGAAGAGCAGAGTATTTCAGCAGATATTTTACTAAGAAAAGATATGTGAATGGAAAATGAACACATAAAAAGATATTTGTCATTAGTCATTAAAGGAATGCAAATTTAAACCACACTGAGATACTCTACTCTATAAGGGTTAACATTAAAAAGACTGACCATATTAAAAAGAAAAAAAAAGGCTGATTATACCAAGCATCCTTAAAGACAGAAGCAAAGGAAAATCTCATGCACTAGTGATGGGGATTAAAATGTTACAGACATTTGGAAAGTGGTTATATAGTTTCTTAAAAAGAGAAACAAATGCCTATTGTTAGGCACTATGGTATGGGCAGATCACTATATTCTCAGTGCCCCCATTTCTTCTTCTTTTTGGCTTAATTTTTTCAAAAAAAAGATGATTAAAGTACCTACCTCATTATGCCATTGACGACTAAATTAGTGTGTGTAAAATATCTAGAATGGCCACTGGCACAGAAGTACTACTTAGGCATCTGGTATTAATATTAATTAATGACTAAATAAAATGACTTTTACTCATTTCATTCTTTTAAATCCTAACCTAGGATCTACTTTGACTCCCATAACTTATCATCCCCTTCCTTTTAAAAAAAAAAAAAAAAGATTTTATTTATTTATTTGACAGAGAGAAACACAGTGAGAGAGGGAACACAAGCAGGGGGAATGAGAGCGGAGAACCTGATGCCGGCTCGATCCTAGGTCTCCGGGATCATGACCTGAGCTGAAGGCAGTCGCTTAACCAACTGAGCCACCCAGGTGCCCCTATCATCCCCTTCTTCCTTATAGATAATGCCCCTGTTGTCTTTTCTAATGAGCATTTTGATTTGGAATATCTTTCTGTTATGCAGAAAAGAGTTATAGTCTTACTGATGGATGTCCAGATGAGAGATTTGTTTCCCCAGGCAGAATTGATCCCATCCTTACTCAGCAAAGACTTTGAGGAAATTAGTCAGCTTGCTTCTTTAGGATAAGATGCATCAATAAATCTGATGCTTCATTTATATATATCTTGTATCCAGAAAATAATTATCTTCTCTCTTGACTAGCAGAGTATCTAGTCCAATCAAATCATTGGACATGATGATTTTCTTGAATACAAAATTAAGATTCTTATAAAATATACACAGGTTAACTTTTCTCCAATGTACTGCATATACATTTTTCATCATTTACTTTATTCCACACCCCAGACATATTTACATATGATTAAATTTACCTTTCTTAACTTTCCCTTAACTTTCAGATGTTTTGTATATATTGGCTTTTCTTTTTTAAATATTTTATTTATTTATTTGACAGAGAGAAACACAGCTAGAGAGGGAACACAAGCAGGGGGAGTGAGAGAGGGAGAAGCAGGCTTCCCCCCACCTAGCAGTGAGCCTTATACAAGGCTGGAGTCCCATGTGGGGCTCAAACCCAGGACTCCAGGATCACGACCTGAGCCGAAGGCAGATGATCAACGACTGAGCCACCCAGGTTCCTTTATGTTGACTTTTCACTGTTTGGCCTCTTAAAGACATTTCTCTGGAAAACAATCTGTTCATGAAATATTTTGATAAGTCTAGACATGAGACTAAAATATTGGTCATTACAATTCACATCCCATTCCCCACTACTCTAAAACTTCACAAAATTACATGTAATTAAGTAAGCTTAAAAATAATAGAAGTAGAGTACTTAAAAATCCTAAGAGCATATTAAAAGAGATTTTTAAAATATGCTATTGCTTTAGAAATTAAACCACTTTGGTTAACTACTAAGAGATTAAAGCTATGTTTAAAAATACATTTAAATTAAAATGTAGTTATAAGGTATAATATAGTCACTTATAAAGTCTCATCTTGTTCAGAAAAACCTAGTGGAAGTAAATGTCTTTTGCACATTTAGATATGGCTTATGCCATCTGTATTATACCGGAGGAAAAAATAATAATTTTGCAGTTCAATGAGAATACCAAAATTGATTTAAGCTTCCTTTCATTGGAGCAAAAATTTATTGCTCATCATGACCAAGTGAGAGTTTAAGTTTCTAATAAGATTTTTATCAGTATTAAAAAAGAAACCTGTTTGCCTTCTCTACAAAGGATATTTCTAAGTCATTTAAATTGGTTACTTTTTTAATGAAAATTTTTGATGCAAATGTTTTGTTGTTGTTTTTGCTTATTTGTTTTTTCGTATTTACTGGATGCAAATTTACTGATGATCATTCTAAATGGAAAAACTGGGAGAAAAATCTTCAATTGTTTACAAAAATGAAAGTACCAAGATATAATGGAGTCCTGTTTTCTGGTGCAGAATGTAAGGAACTTAGAAGTTGCCACTCTGTCCTGAAAACAAGGAAAACACTAAACCAACTGAGAAATTAGCAACTTTTTTTTTGGATCTGGCAGACAAGTGATGTTTCACGATAAACTACTGCCCCCCAAATTGGAGAGAGACACAGGCAGACACAAAGAATCATAATTTACTGGAACAGAAATCTCCGTGGAAATCAATGACAGGATAGGAAAACCTGACTTATAATTGAAAAATTGCTGGAGGCTTATTGTAGACAGATATGAGAGTTTAAAACTCTGGAGGAATCTAGTAATAGAGTGGGCTTCCACACTTTTGTGAGTTTTACCTTAGAAGCTCTACCAAATCCTCACAGTAAATATCAGAAAAATCCCCTTTTGATTTCAGCAATGGGTAAGGAAAAGGGTCCATTTGGAAATACCTCAGAGAATTCCATTCTTAGGGAGTCCTATTCTCAGGAGACAATTTCACTAGAACCTAGACTGCTGGAGTTTTATTAGATACTAACCTACCCATGGGTGAGGGGAGTAGAATCCAACTCTAGTCAGCTCTAAGTTTCCCTATGAGGAAGAAAACCACGTGACTCTAAGCACCTCTCATAAGGGAAGGGAAATACAGAGCTGTGGCCTCTCCAGTCATCCTGTCTTACCTAAGGGGGTGAGGAGACTGAGAGGAACAATAACAAAGTTCACTCTCTAGGGACACAGGCTTACCAAAAGACCAAGACCTAATCAGAGGACCATGAAATTCTCCCCTACTCATTATATTATTAAAGATTTATTTTTACCTTTTAGTATGCCCTATAATATGTTGTTGAAAGGCAGACTAATAATTCAGAAAAACTATGCTGAATGTGCTAAAGGCTGTAATGGACAGAGTAGTCAATGTGCAAGAACAAATAGATAAAATAAGTGAGAAGATGATAATTTTAAGAAAGAATAAAAAATCAGGGCGTAAAAGCACTGTAATAGAAACCAAAAGAGGATTAAAAAGAACAGGATATGGAAAGATATTCCATGTTATCACTAATCCAAAAAAAAAAAAAAAAAAAAAGAGGTGTAGTTCTATTCATTTCCCACACAGCAGATTGCAGAACAATCAAAGTTATCATGGATAAAGAGAGCCATTACTTGGTAAAGGGGTCGGTACTCCAAGAAGACATAACAAGCCTCACTATATATAAACCTAACAACAAAGTGTCAAAATATATGAAGTAAAAGCTGATACAACTACAAGGAGAACAAGATAAATCTACTATTATATTTGGAAAATTGAATACTTTTCTATGAAAAATGGATCAATGAGGCAAAAAAATCAGTAAGGACATAATAGAACTCAATAGCACTATGAATCAACTGGATATAATTGACATTTATTTCATACAACAAGGGCAGATTTTATATTCTTTTCAAATTCACATGGAGTCAACTACATTCTGTGCCATAACACATCTAAAGTATTATGGTCAATATTATTTTCACAAGTAATTTATATGTTATATAAAATCTTTGATTATTTCTGAAACAAGATGAAAGGTAATAAAAAAAGTGAAAGGAAATCATGAATTTCTGAAATTCCTTCTATGTTCCCAAAACCATGTCCTAGGACAATATAGAATAATAAATAAATAACACAGCTTGAAAGATAAGACTAACACATATAAAACAGTGTTATATATTCAGGTGCTTATAGTTCCTCTGCCATTATTAATGAAGTAAGGCAGAGCTGGAGAAACAAAAAACTTTACAAATCAAAAAATAACATAACCCTGGAACTAATAAGCAATAATAGCAAGGTTGCAGGATATAAGGTTAATATATAAAAGTTGATTGCTTTTTCCATGTACCAACAATAAACAAATGAAATTTGAAATGAAAAAAAAATCTGATTTGTATTAGAACCCCCCAAAATGAAATGCTTAGGTACAAATTTAATTTAATAAAACATATATAAAATCTATATGAAGAAAATTATAAAATTATGAATTAATAAAATAAAGAATGAAATAAATGGAAAAATATTTCATGCTCATAGATAGGAAGATTCAGTATTGTCAAGATGTCTTTTTTTCCCAAACTGATATATAGATTCAATGCAATTCCAATCAAAATCCTAGCATGTTATTTGTGGATCTCAACAAATGTAGTCCAAGTTTTTATCTAGAGTCAAAAGACTCCGAATAGCCAGCACAGTACTGAGAAAAACAAACTTGGAGGATGGATGCTACCTGACTTTAAGACTTACTGTAAAGCTATAATAATCAAGAGAATGTGATATTGATGAATGAATAAGCAAGTAGATCAATAGAATGGAACAGAGATCCCAAAAATAGACCCGCATAAATATAGTCAGCTAATCTTTGTCAAAGAGCAAAGGGTTTGCCTTTGATAAAGGCAGTACGAAGGAGGAAAGATAGCTTTTTCAATAAATGGTGCTGGAACGACTGAACTTCCACATTCGATCATCATCATCATCATCATCATCTAGGTACAAATCTTATGCCATTCACAAAATATAGCTCAAAATGGGTCATATACTTAAATGTAAATGAAAAATTAAAACTCCTACAAGACAGCATAGGAGAAAATTCAGATGATATTGGGTATGATGATTTTTTTTTAGTTATGACACCAAATACATGAGCTAAAAAGAAATAATTGATAAACTGGACTTTATTAAAGTTTAAAGAAAAAACAACCTCTGCTTTGCAAAAAGCAGTTATCAAGAGAATGAAAAGACAGACCTTAGACTGGGAGAAAATATTTGCAAAAGATGCATCTTATAAAGAACTGTTAACTGAAATATGCAAAGAACTATTAAAACCAACCAACCAACCAACCAAACAAACAAAAAAGTGCCCAATTAAAAAAATAAGCTAAAGACTTTAACTGATACTTCATAAGTAAGATAAACAGATGGCAAATAGGCATATGAAAAGATGTACCACATAAGAAGTTCTCAGGGAAAAGCAAATTAAAGCAATAAAGATATACCTACTATAGATCTATTGGAATGGCCAAAATTAAGAAGTCACAGTACCAATTGCTGGCAAAAATGGGGAGCAACAGGAACTCTCACACATTCCCGGTGGGAATAAAAAAAGTAGTACAGCTACTTTGGAAGACATTTTGGTTGTGTCTTACAAAACTCAGCATACTCTTACCATATGATCCAGCAACTGTGCTCCTTGGTATTTACCCAAAGGACTTGAAAACTTAGGACCACATCCTGCACAAGGATATTTATCCTGCACAATGATATTTATAGCAACTTTATACGTAGTTGTTAAGACATGGAAGCTACCAAGGTGTCCTTCGGTATATAAATGAGTAAATAAACTGATATATCCAGGAAATAGAATATTATTCATTGCTAAAAAGAAATGGGCTACCAAGCTATGAAAAGATTTGAGGGAACTTTAAATATATATTACTTAAAAAAGCCAATCTGAGAAGGCTATATTACTCTGTGATTCCAACTGTATAACATTCCGGAAAAGGCAAAACTATGGAGACAATAGAAAGATCAGTGCTTCCCAAGGGTAGGTAGAAGGGGAGGGGATGGATAGGCAGATCACAGAGTACTTTAGGCGCAATAAAAATACTCTATATGATATTATAATGATAAGATATTTGTCATACATACATCTAAACCTATAAAATGTACAACACCAGAGTAAGTCTTAAGATAACCTGAATTTTAATATGTCATTTTGGGTTTATTCTCAGTAAAACAAACATAACTTTCTGGTGAATGATGTTGATAAAAGAGGAGGATATGCATGTGCGGGAGAAGTAGGTACATGGGAAGTCTCTGTACCTCTCTCTCATGTTACTATAAACTTACAACTGTTCTAAACAAAGTCTTTAATAAAAATGAAAATAATATAACCCATCACAGAACTTTCTGAAATATTTACATAAATATACTTAGAATGACCCAACTATCTTTAATTTAGACATATTACCTAGGATATTATTATGCCTTCTTCCTACTACTATGCATATAAAATCATTAATTTGTGGGGTTCAAGAGTTCGGAGAAAGAGAATTAATACATGGATACTAAGAAGACTCCCTAGAGGGCATGGCAGGGGCACTGGACTTTCTTAGTCTACTGCTGCCTGGATGAATGGAACAAAAAGTAAGCCAGAGTTTGTGCAAGGACTACACAAATTGTAACAAACATGGCATAGTTTGGAGGAACCTAGCAATAGGTTTGGTAACCATGATACAGAGCATGGTCTCCAGAGAACCAAAGGAATGAATAACAGGTTTATTTTATATAGGCAAATAACAGTAATGAAAAACAAAAGTTAATCTGGGTTTCCTATAAAATATTAATGAGGGAAAATTAGGAAATAATTAATTCATTTCCAGATTGAATAGCAATAGGCTAAACTGTCCATACAGTGAATAAAAAAGATCTGAATCAAGGAATGCCTTGTGAATTTCAGAATTTGAAAGTAAAAAGATCCTAAGAATTTCTAGAGAGCTAAATTAGGATGGAAACTAAGAATAGTAACAGGAATCTCAATAAGCTTATTGGTGATAGAAAACATAAAATACTTGGCTTCAATAACATTCTAAGAAAAAATTACTTTCAATCTAGAATTGTATATTTAGCAAAACTCATGATCCAGGTACAATAGAATAAGGAGAATTTTCAGACATGCATAATCTTTTTCCTTCTTTTTCTCTTTTTCCCTCATCTCCTCCTTTTTTCTCCCTGCCCTTCTACACCTTTCCTTAGAAAGCTATTGACCCAGAAGGTATACAACCCCATAGATTAAACAAAACAAACTGACAAAGATCATGGCATCAGAATCCAAGAAACAACAAGCTACACTCAGCAGAAATAAAACATACAGAATAGAATCTATTTTTCAGTAGGAGGTCGGAATTCTGTGGAATGCGGATCCAGGAGAATACAACTGCAATCAATAAATTCTGAGTTAAAGTTCAGCATTTGGAATGATTAAGATTCCCTGGCATATGAGAAGTTTGATGTAGTCCACAGAGAGCTTTACTTTGCACTGAACTGTCCTTATAGTACCAAACCAAGGTGAGCAGTGACTACGTCTTTAAGTGAACGTTTCTGTATACATGCTGAAGGTTTCCATGGCAACTTGATTAAGGTGGGAATTTAGCTAAGCTGGAGGTGTGTATTCCACATTGCCCACCTCCGTATGATACCAGATTAGGCTGGCAAAGAGAAATTTGCATGAAATTTAAAAGGAGGAAATATGGCAACTGCCATTGAAACTTTCTCTAATTTTCTGACTCCTACTTTCTGACCATTTTTCCTCTCCATCTCTTGCCACATATCTAATCTCTAAAATAAGTCCTTTACTCTCTTAATACCGCTACTGTGCCTCTATGACTAAAGGATTGAAGATTTAGGTACTGGTATGAAAAGTGATTTCATGGAAAGAGAAGCTTAAGGATAGAAATGTGGAATTGGTTTACTGATCTAACCAGATTTAGCTGGACTAGTGACATTGCTGCTGGATAAATAGGACATTTATAGAACCTGTTAGGCCTTGGCCAAAGTGTTACTAAATTTAAGACCTTTGGTCACTGGAGTAAAGTACTTTCAGAAGACAAGTCTTTGGGGGGTCAAGTAGCTGTTCCTGTAGAGTCAAAGAACGCTCTCGTGGAAATAAAGGCCATAACGATTGTGGGCATTTGTCATTGCTTCTAAGAGTACTGATGTACTTGAGGGAAAAAAAACAAACAAACAGATTTGAGCACAAGACTTCAAATTCCCTGATAAATGTTTGAATAAAAAACTAGAATATTTCAATTCTACCTTAAAAATAACCCATATCTTCTATAATCACAGTGTTGAAATTGCTGAAATCTAAACTTTATAGGTTCTCTCATATTAATGTTAGGGCATTTTGGGGAAGGAATGGGACATTGAAAATCAGAATAAAGTGAAATGGGAAGTTCTGATGAGGCTGATGGCTTTGAAGCTCCAGATTCTGCCAAATCTCAATTGCCAGGATAAGCAGCTCATCCTGAACTATCTGAATGGAATTTTTATAACTTACTCAAAGAATGTGTAATGAATTTTCCTGAGGTAGGTGAATGGGGAGAATGGGGGTGCTCTTCAAAACCTGTCCACATCATAATTCATTGCATCTAGATTTATAAGTAGATGTAGTACCAGCAGGTTCCAGGAGACTGGATCCAAGATATAATCCCTGAAGAGGGATTGTAGACACCAACATAATTTTTAAGACTGCTAATTTACTTCATTAGAACTGAAATATATGTGGAAATAATTGTGAGAATTTTGAATCAGAGAAGAAGGAATGTATTGTTAAGTAAACTATTTCAAATGGGTACATTGGACAAAATTCCTAGATTCAGCAAGCAAGAGCACTGAGGATAGTTCTAATGGGTTTCTTAGATGTCTGAAAACTGAACCAGCCACTAAGTGGCTAGTTGGTTACATTGGACTATTTTCATCAAGAAAGAGGTAGTACTTTATTCTCATTGAAGTGGAAACTTATTTTGGATATAGATTTTCTTTCCTGACTACAATGATTCTGCTAAAGCTCCCAACTACAGACTTACAGGATGCCTTATATTTTGTCATGCATGTTACTTAGCATTGCTTCTGACTAGGGAACTCATTTTGCAGAAAACGAAGTATACCAATAGATTCAAACTCAGGGAATTCATTGTTTTTACCACATTATTCATCATCATGATGTATCTGGCGTGACAGAATAGAAAATAACCTTTTAAAGATGCACTGACAGCATCAGAGGATGACAACATTTTGAGACTCTGAGGTATGTCTTCCAGGGTGTATTTAATTCTCTGAATCTATGATAAATATATAGTAAACATCCTTCTACTTCCAAAATTCATGGATCCAGAGATCAAGGCATGCAATTTGTGGGCCTTATAAACTCTAATCATCCATTATAAATTTTTTTCATGCCTGATACAAAAAACTGTGTTCTTCTGGTTTAGATGATTTTGCTCTAAATACTTCTAACATGTGACACAATAAGATAATTTTATTAACCAGATGCTAAGAATGCCAACTGACAACTTTGGGCTTTTCACATTGATGGACTGATAGGCAAAAAGGGAGAAACTATGATTAGAGTGATTGATTCTGATTATCAAGGGGAAATTGGATTGTTTCTAGAAAATAGAGATATTGAATGACATTACTTAAATGTAAGATGTCTTTTGAGCTGTTACTTCTTTGTCATATTAAAAATCTTAATAATAAATACCAACAATGAAATACAGGTAGAACTTCTAATAGCACAGAAATTTCAGGTATAGACATTTGGGTCATCCCATCATGCATGGAATCATGACCAGTTGAAGTTCTTGCTGAAGACAAAGAACATGTTGTGTGGGTACTGGAAGAAAGAATCTCTGAATACCAGGTATCAACGTGTGATCAGTTGCACAAATCAACTCATTAATGTTTATGAGTATTTCTTCTATGCGTTGACATGAGTATTTTGCATATGTAACTCATTTAAATTTTTTTCCTCTCCTATTTATCAAACATCTAAAAATAAGTAGTGTTAACAATGACTAATAATGATTAAACTTAAATCTCAGTATTGTATACTTAGAATATATAGGAAGAGTATAACTAGATGAGGAAAAAATACACCAAAGGAAGAATAAATATGAAAACATGACAAATGATAGTTTTGTCTGCTCTGGGGAGAAGGTTAGTGTGTTTTAAGTTTTGCAAAGAATAATTGCATGATCTCATAAGGAAGCATGATTTTGCTATTGGTTTTATGTAGAAGTAAATTTGGTTCAATGAGATATGTATGGATGACAAGTTGCAAAGAGATTGTTAATTCTGGATTGTAGTAAGTCAACCTTATTAAGTACACTGGAACTTTATTTTCCAGAATGACCATGTAGTAAGTTGAATTGTGACCCTCACAAGACATGACCACCTAGGACTCGTGAATGTGACTTTATTTGTAAAAAGTATCTTTGCCAATATAATTAAGTTTAGGATCTTGAAATGAATTCACCCTTGATTATCTAGGGGAACCATAAATCCAAATGTGAGTGTCATTCTAGGAAGAGGAGAAAACAAACAGAAGAGGAAAAGACGAGAAGAGAAGGCCATGTGAAGAGAGAGGCAGGGAAAAGCCTTATGCTGTCACAAACCAATGATGGCCTGGAGCCACTTGCATCTGGAAGAAGCAAGGAAGATGTTTTCCCTTAGTGCCTTTAAAGGGAGCATGACCCTCCCAATACCATGATTTTGAACTTCTAGCCTTCAGAAATGTGGGAGTACAAATTCCTGTTGTTTTAAGCCACCAAGGTTTGTAATTTCTATAGCAGTTCTAGAAACTGATATTCTGTGTTACATTTAGTGAACATAGAGACTTGGAATTGACTTCGAAGGCAGAAGTAACAATAGAGATTACTGTCTAAATTTTGATATAATGATGAGTGGATGAGGAAGTACCCAACAACCAACTCATTGTCCTGACAGTTGAAGAAACTGCCTAATAGGGACCTCCAATTCACCAGCAGTTGTGTGACTACAGACACAAAAGTGGTAGTTACACAATAAAAATACCTTTTCATAGAACTTTCCACAAGCTCTCCCTTCCTGAGCCCACTTTGACACCTGAATGTATTTTCCATGAAGTGGACTTATCTACTTATATTAGTGCTTTGGGTGGTTCAGAGGTGAAATTTTCTTATCCATTTCAGACATTTTTCTCCCCAGCAGTCTCTTGGTACAAGTTGTATGGTAAACCTCTCTAGGGGACAACAGTGCTATTTATAATCAACACAGATTTACATACTTACTATGGCAATGTTCCAGAAAGAAAAAAGAAACAAGAAAAAATTTGTTCATTTGTTTTTATAATCCATACAAAAATTAGTAGAGGTACTTTTCAGTCCATAAGTGAGTAAGGATACATTGTATTTTAATTTAATTGATTCTAGATGGATGGACTCATAAAGGGCTTTTGATATCATCAAACCTACCTAATTTCATAGATGGATAAACTGAGAACCAAGGATAGTGAAGGAACATTCTGAGGGTCATAAATCAAATTAGAGATAGAACTAGAACTCGTTTCCTTTTTGATCTTTCTGCCCACATGGAATTTCTCTGACAGAATCCTGACTCAAAGAATGAAAAGATATCTAGATTAAGATAACAAAGTTCTATAATAGGAGATGATAGACATACATAATTATATTTTGTGTCAAGAGACTGGTCCTAGAGAAGGTAAAAAAAGGCATTTTGATTCAATGTTTTCCATTTCATCTTTAGTCTCTTTTAGCTGGAAAAACTAAAAAATAATGAGTCTAGACTATTTGTGGATGTTATGGGTTGAGTTATGTCCTCCCAAAATTCATGTGTTGAAGTTCTAACCCCCAGTATCTCAAAATGTAAGCTTATCTGATATTAAGGTCTTTGCCAAGTTAAAATGAGATCACTAAGATGAGCCTCAATTCAATATGACTGATTTCCTCAAAAACAAAAGGGAGAGGAATTTTGAGATGGACTGAAATACTGGTAGGATACCACATGAACATGAAGACAGTCATCTACAAGGCAAGGAGAATGGTGGCCTGACATTAATTTTTCCCTTGTAGCCCTTAGAAGAACCAACCCTGCTGACACCTTGATCATAGATGTTTAACCTCTAGAATTGTGAGACAAAATTACCATGTGTCAGCTGCCCTAGCAAAGTAAAACAGAAGGAAAGGAGGAAGAAATAACTCCCCTGAGGGGAGGTTATGTTCTCAGAAGCAGCCTCCACAAAACATTTGTGGTGGGTTTACATTATTAGTAGGATTAATAGGATAATACTCAGGTATTAAAATGCCATTTCAAAGTTATTAAAAAGAAGAGAAAAGCACACAGAAGAGTTGGCCACAGAAGACAAACTCTGGGCTAAGCATGGTCATGGTCTGATGAGTTTTACACTAAGTAATATTATCAATGACTTGATATGACATTAATAAATGTAATAACACAATAATTACAGTGATTATAATTAGATTACCAAAGGTAATTTTTCAAAGCAAAATGAATATGAAAAAACTAGTTTGTATAATTTATCAATAAAAATATAGGTTAAAAGATAATTAACCAAAACACACACCAAAAAATCAGACTTCTTAGAAACTTACATACTGTCCACTTTTACAGTAAGAAGTATGAGACCCAGTCACTAGGCAGTGACCTCACCCTGCCTCCAAACCAAGTGCCTGTCCTTTAGATCCTAGTAATTTTCCAATACTACTGAATTTTGAGTTTCCTGTTGGCACAAGCTATTTTCTATATTATGCTGTTTATTAAATATGTATTATACTAAACATTTCATGTAAAATATCCCCACTTAATACTTTTTAAAACTAGCAAAAGGTATTCTTGTTTTAGAGATGAAAAATTTAGGTTCATTGAAACTAGGTAATTTTCCCGTAGTTGCACAGCAAGAAGTGATGAGTTAGGACTTAAACCTTGGTTACTCCTGATGCCCAAACCTCAGTTTTTTTCTACCATTTCCTGCTGCCTCCTTTATAGTCACCTTCTTCCTCTTTTATTTACAAGAGCTTCTTTAACTTAGCTTCTGGATTCTTTAGGGTGAAGTTAGTATGCTATCCATGGCATTAAGTTAAATGGTTGACTCTAGACCAGTTCTAGCCAATAGAAATAAAATATGAGCTTTCTGTATAATTTTTTAAAATTTTGGGATTCCTGAATGGCTTAGTGGATAAAGCTTGTGACTCTTGATCTTGGGGTCATGAGTTCAAGCCCTATGTTGGTTGTGGAGTCTACTTTAAAAAAAATTTAGTGGCTATATTGAAAAGCATAAAAATAAATAGGTGACTTTCCTATTTAATTTCCATAAAATGTTTTATTTAATATAGTAATACAAGCATTACCATTTTAGTATATAATCATTACAAAAATATTAAATATAGGGAGTACATTTATAGAATCCTTAAGACTAGTTACATTTCAAATGTTCAATGACTACACATGGCTATTGGATATCGTATTGCTTGGGGCAGCTTTAGACTAAGCCTCTGATAGGGATTCTGTTACCTCTTTCAGGTAAAACCTTGGAGGAAGAGGTCAAGATGGGTGTAGAATTGAGCAGGATATTTGAGAAGTCCACTGCTGAGTAGAAAGAGCCAGCTGACTTTGCCTTGAATTATAACTGACATTTATGATTATATTAGTTTCAAGTATATAACATAATGATTCAGTATCTTTATGCATTATGAAAAGATCACCTCAATATGTCTACTTACTGTCGCTACACAAAATAATTGCGGTATTGTTATCTATATTCTGTACACTGTACGTTATATCCCTATGGCTTAATTTTATAACTAGAAGTCTGTACCTCTTAATCCCCTTCACCTATTTTACCTGTTCACCCATCTCCCTCCCCTCTGGCAAGTACCAGTGTATTCTCTGTATCACTGAGTTTGTTTCTATTTTGTTTTGTTTGCTTTGTTTGTTTTGGATACTATATATAAGTGAAATCATATGGTATTTGTCTCTATGGTTTATTTCACTTAGCATAATATGCTCTAGGTTCATCCATGTTGTTGTAAATAGAAATATTTCATTTTTATATTTTCATTTTAATATTTCATTTTATTTTTTCTGGCTTTCAATTTCTTTCTTCTTCAGATTCTCCTATATTACAAATGTGATTCTTCTTGATATTGTCCTAAAGGTCCCCTAAGGTATTTTTCACTTATTTTCATTCTCTTTTTCACTTCATTGCTCTCTGGGTGTTTTCCATTGTTTTGTCTTCCAATTCACTGATTCGTACTTTATTTCATCCATTCTGCTGGGAAACCCCTTTGGTATAGTTTTTAGTTCAGTTATAACTTCCTTGGTACTTTGTTATATTTTCTATCTCTTTGTTGATACTATATCCCTCTCTTGGAAATTTACAATACATCTTATATTATTGGAGCTGATCTGAGATATCCTAAAGAAATTACACCTATTTAACTTGATGTAATTTATTGTTTCTAAAGTTATTATCAAAACTTGTTTCATCCTCCTTAACAGCTGAAAAAAAATTGTCATAAGAAATGTCTAATGTAATCATTGGAATAGTCCTATAAAATAGGTACAATATTTATCCACATTTAAAAAGAAGAATCAGACAAAGTAAAATAATTCAAAGAGATATTTGGGCTTTACCAATGTGCTTGTATGTCATTATGTTGGACTTTAATTCATAAAGAAGTTTTCTTGTGTTCCTTATTTCTCTAAAATTTAGTGTAACATTTTATTGTTTTAGAATAATAAAACATTTTGTATAAATGAAATAGCAATTTTTATCTAAACTTTGCTTTTTTCTTTTTTCTCTTTTCTTTTTTTAAAAAACTTCTTGTATTAACCAACTTATGATGAATCTTTTACTTACCTCTCAATGCCCAGCCTTCCATGAGTTTCTATTATATTTTTATAGCACTTATTAGTTCAATAGGCCTTCAAAGACTCCTACATAGTCTGAAGTTCAACCTCAGATTACTGTAGTTTGCTGAAGATGCTTGTCTTTGTCTCTAAGATAAATAGAATGGTAAGGTGGTGGTATTGAATAGCACTTTGCATAGAGTTGGCTGCCCAGAGTATGAAGAGGGAAGCAGGTTTCAGAGTGAATAATTGTTTCCAAAAGACACTTTTCTATGGAGTGTTATGATCTTTCTCATTACTGAGTAAAAAATATGGACCAGGGACTCTGCAGATTCTAAGCATACAATGGTAGAAATGATATGCATGATTCATGTTTTCTCATGACTTATAATCTGGCAGTCTCACGTTCTATATGTATATATATACACACACCCAAGTAAAGCTAATGAATAAGTTGTGAATTGAGAAAGTCACTTCCAATTCTCCACTATTCAACATATCTCTTCACTGTCCCCCATAATTGGCAGAACCCATCAAGTTAAGGGGCTGAGAGATGCTTCTCCTGTATCCACAGAGAGTCACTGTATTTATATTTAGAATCTCAATCTCTCAGCAGTTTTTTCAGTCCAGGAGCTGTGGGTTCAAATACAATTTCCATTAGTCCATATTCGAGGAGGTTGAATACACACTTTGGCTTCAGTGGCAGTGGCATATCAAATCCCCATAGGTCCTGAAATGACTGCTGAACTGTAAGGCTTTTTGCTTGGGAAAAATGAATGCAATTCAAACTGGCCACACTTAATACAAATCCTCTTTTTCCGGACCTATCAGAATTTTGCTGACTTCCTGTTAGCAAGTGAATAAATAATTGGCCCCAACACATACATGCTACCAGGCTATATTTAGAAGTATGGGTCATCTCATATTTTAGCAAATTTTGAATTCCTATTTTAAGAATAGGAATTGATTTGATTTGTCAAATCTGCCTATTTTTTTTTTTATTATTATGTTTCAATTAGCCAGCATACAGTCCATTCCCCTGTGGTTGTCTGTTCTATTCCTTATGTTTCACCTGTAAGTGAAACCATATGATACTTATCCTTCTCTGCTTAACTAATTATACTTAACATAATCCTCTCCAGTTCCATCCATGTTGACACAAAAGGTGGGTATTCATCCTTTCTGATGGCTGAGTAATATTCCTTTGTATATATGTACCACATTTTCTTTATCCGTTCATCTGTTAAAGGGACTCTCTATTCCTTCCACAGTTTGGCTATTGTGGAGGTTGCTGATCTGAACATTGGGGTGCATGTGCTCCTTCTTTTTTGCTATATCTTTATCTTTGGGGTAAATACCTAGTAGGGCAATCACTGGGCCATAGAGTAGCTCTATTCTTATGTCTTGAGAAACCTCCATACTCTTTTCCAGAGTGGCTGTACCAACTTGAATTCCCATCAATAGTGTAAGATAGTTCTTCTTTCTCCACATCCTCACCAACACTTGTTTCCTGTCCTATTAATTTTGGCCATTCTACCTGGTGTAAGGTGGTATTTCATTGTGATTTTGATTTGTATTTCCCTGATGGCTAGTGATGTTGGACATTTTTTTCATGTGTCTGTTAGCCATTTGTATGTCTTCTTTGAAGAAGTATCTGTTCATGTCTGCTGCCCATTTTTGATTGTTATTTGGTTTAGGGGTGTTGAGTTTGAGAAGTTCTTTATAGATCTTGGATACCAGCCCTTTATCCATAATGCCATTTGCAAATATTTTCTCCCATTCGGTGGATTGCCTCTTAGTTTTGTTGACTGATTCCTTTGCAGTGCAAAGGCTTTTTACCTTGATGAAATTCCAAAGGTTCATTTCTGCTTTTGTTTCCCTTGCCTTTAAAGATGTGTCTTAAAATAAGTTGCGGTGGCCAATGTGCTCTAGCTACTATTAACATGCATATATGTTATGGCAAGTCTGATTGACCAGTGGGGTAGCTTGCCAATTAGTTACCTGTCTATGGGACCAAGCTGTATCTGGGGAAAGAGCTCATTTTCAGGGAGATGGACTCCCCGCCTTCCTTCTTTCTTTCTTCTCTTCCTCCCTTCTTTCATTCCTCCTTTCCTTCCTACCTTTCCTCCTTCCTTCCTTCCTTTTCCTCTGCATAGGCTAGTCATGTGAAGCCATAGAAGTGGAGAAGGAGCAAAGAAATCTATAACTGGCTGCAGTCTGTTAGTTGAGATGGACTTTTTTCTTTTCTTTTCTTAAAGACTTATTTCTTTATTTTAGAGTTGGGGGAAAGGCAGAGGGAAAGGGAGATAGAAATCAGAAGCAGACTGTGCACTGAGTGTGAGCCAGATGCAAGCCTCAATCCAATGGCAACTCTGAGATCATGACCTGAGCCAAAACCAAAAGTCAGATGCTTAACTGACTAAGCCACCCAGGTGCCCCAAGATAGGCCTTTTCTTATAAAGCTTCATCATTAGGGAAGGGATGTTTGATTCTCAGTACAATATGAAAGGTTGAGGGCATACACCTATTAAGGTCTTGATATTTTTTCTCCTTTCATCTCACAAGAATTTAAGAGCTTCAACAATATAGAACATGTGTTACTCATCTATAAATTTCTCATGTCTACCATAATTCCTGGTTAATAGTAGATAGTCAATAAGTAATTTTTAAATAAATAGAAGTTAGACTTACATTTCAGTCTAGAGAAAGGACTAGAATTACAGAGGTTTTTCTGAGTACTAGACATTGTGTTATTAGGTTTTACATATGGTATCCTTCATTAACTAAAGTAAGCTTTTGGAGTAGGTGGTAATAGTGATATCCTTTTCTTTCAGATGAAGAAATTAAGGGTCAGAAAAATTAACTGAATTGAATAAAGTCACATGCCTGATAAGGGAGCATCTAAACCTAGGGTTATATGGCTCTAAATCTCTTGGTACTCCTAAATATTTGTGTGCTGACTTCAACCTTGATCTCTAGCTGAGTATACAGTACAAAAACTGAAAGTTTGCCAGAATCAACAATAATTAAAACATTGATAAAATAATTAGCTCAAATTATTATGACTATGAAATTCCCTTCATGCTGGATATTAGTTTGCTTAGAAACTGTTAAAATGTGACTCTAAAGATGAGAACAGGTTGCAAAGATTATCTAATTATTTAATATCTTAGATTTCTAGGATATACTTAAATATGTTGCTATTGCTAATGTATTAGTATACCTTTTTGAACAATGAGAAACAAAAGAAAGCCCCATGTGACATTATTTCAATGTTTAAATTCACGTGTGACTAAAGATCTACCCCAGATTGCCTTTGACTTCCTACTTCTGTAGGACATTGTATACATATCCTTTTGTTATTGTTCTGTTTATTTGTTAGGCTATTTGGGGTTAGAGTTTTCTCATTTTAAATAAAATGAGTTCCCATAAATATAACATATACTCTACCAGTTCTGAATCAATGATTTTCCAAAAACCATCCAGTGAAGTGGTATTACGGTTTGAAGTAGGAGTGTGTAATCCTTTACAGCCCAGCTTGGAACTGACATGAGTCTTTTGATCTTGAAATCTCTAGATTAGAAATGGACTCTAGGCTACCCAAGTTCCTTTTTCCAGTTTTATTGAGGTATAATTTACGAATAAAATTGCAGGATATTTAGAGAGTGGTGGGGATGGTGATAGCATGTGGAGGGAGGATGTGTGGGCATGGTGGCTGTGGGTTAAACAGCAGGTGTGTCCCTGCAGCCCCCATCTGTAGGATTCCCACTGCACAGGGTGACCCAACCCAGACCTTGGGAGCTTTTCCCCTCCCCCAGCTTAAGACAGGGTCCACATGCCTGGAACCTTGGTGGTCCCACCCCAACAGCCACTCCACCCTGATGCCATCTGGGCCATTCACAGTCCCTCTCAGATGGAAGTCCTAGATGACTTCCATAGTGAATTCCCCCAGAATGTGACCTCTGCCAGCTCATCTCCAAGGCAGACTTTGCAAGCCAGGTGGCCACTGACACGGGGTATGTGCTGTACAGCCTCTTTGGCAGCATAGACCACCATAACCCTGTGCTGGTTCAGAGGATAGGGTAGGCAGGCCTAGCAAAGTTCTTCTGTGCAGTCCAGAGGGAGCTGAATTTTTACAAGAGCATGGGTGCCTGGGAGATGCACCAGTGCCAGGAACAGTTCAAGAGGAGCATCTCCTGAATGCACCCTTAGCCTCTTCCCTATGCTGCCTGGCAGGTCTGTGATGAAGGTGGAAGGTCTAAAATGAAATTAAACTGGGCTGGCCTGTCATTGAACCCAAAAAGCCACATGGTTGATTTGACCCCCTTTGGTCCTCAACTCGGAAGGCTTCGTTTCTCATACCTGGCTGGAAATGGTGAACACAAGCTTCATTGCCCTGGCTTCCTGGCTCCTGGGCCTGTTATGGTTCCCCCCAAAACTGAGAAGATGCCATCCCTTCCTGTGAAGGCCTCCATCTCCACCTAGCCTGTTTTGCTCAAGTTCAAGTCTGTGTGGAGACCCAAGGATGAGTCTGAGAAAGACCCTAACATCACAGAGTCTATGCCCCACAAAAGGGGCTTGTAACCTCTTTCCTACAGACCATGGTTAGGGAAATGAATAAAGTTCTCATGGAGGTGTCTTACTTTTGCTGGGCTCCCTAGAGTCTGGGAAGTCCCTTGGGCTTCCTCCAGCTTGACAAGGTTGTCAGGACAGTGCGAGCCTGGGGCTCCCTTGGCCCAAGCCCGAGTACAGTAATTGGTCAGGTCAGCATTACTGTGAAGTCCCCTTGCTTGCACTCACTCCGCCATGGGGATTAGCCATGGCACTCTCTTTCTATGAAAGAGAAGTGAGCGATAGGCAGTGCTTCCCTTCCTTACAATGACTCTATGGCCCCTTTGGGCTTCATTTGACTCCACTGAGTTGCAAGTCTTTCATTTTGTACTACATATAGCCCCTAAACTCAAGCCTTAACTGGGTGCTGGTTTAGAAACAATGATTTATTTCCTCCCTGGAGGAAAAGAAGCTGGTATGTTAGTCTCCAACTTGGCACCTCCCTAAGGAATTTCAGAGATGTGACTCTTCACACACCAACTTTAGTGTCAAACTTGCATGTGAGACATGGATCCTCATAAAATGCTCGATGGCTGTTGGATATTAGCAGATAATTTTTGAACCCTGGTGTATGCCCTATAACGTACTTGGGACTGGAGATGATAAACCAAGTGGTTGGGGTCCCTGCTCTCAAGGAACTTAAAAACAAAATAAATTAAAATAAAATAAAATAATTTCTCCCATGTAGTTAACATATCCGTCACATTATATATTTGTATATTACATATATTTGTACATATTTTAGATATAATATTCATATAACTATATTATATTACATATAACAAACATATATATATATTTAAAGATTTTATTTATTTATTTGACAGAAACGCAGCGAGAGAGGGAACACAAGCAGGGTGAGTGAGAGAGGGAGAAGCAGGCTTCCCGCCGAGCAAGGAACCCGATGTGTGGCTCGATCCCATGTCTCTGGGATCGTGACCTGAGCTGAAGGCAGTCGCCTAACTAACTGAGCCACTCAGGTGCCCCTATAACACATATATTTTTAAAATTTTACATAAATGCACATTTAAGTTTTACTTTCTTGGCAAATTTCAGTTATATAATATAGTGTTATCAACTATAGTCAATATGTTATGCATTATATACTCAAACTTTACAGCAGAAAGTTTTTTACCTTTTTTTTTTAAAAAGAGTATTTATTTATTTGACAGAGAGAGAGATCACAAGTAGGCAGAGAGGCAGGCAGAGAGAGAGGAGGAAGGAGGCTCCCTGCTGAGCAGAGGGCCTGACTCGGGCCTCGATCCCAGGACCTTGAGGTCATGACCTGAGCTGAAGGCAGAGGCTTTAACCCACTGAGCCACCCAGGTGCCCCAGTTTTTTACCTTTTTACAAATATCTCTTAATGTCCCCCATTTAAGTTCAGGTCAAGATCTTGAGAAATGTTCTCTTTACAATGACCACATTGAGCCCCTTATTCAAGGGAGAACTAAGGCATCTGTGAATTTTTGTAATTGCAATTATGATCTCATGAATTAGTTGGACAACTTCTTCACTGATAAAGCTTGAGGATTTAGCATCCATTGACCTTTCTAATTGAACATGTTAATAAAAATACATTTATGAGTTTGTTTAAGCTTTTTATGACATTTGGATATTTTCTCATTTGTTCGTGTTCCAGATACATCCTGTAGTTTTGGGTCTAATTCTGTCTACCCTGGTGAATTGCATTATATATTCTTACTGTGGAATATAACAAAACTGGTTTTTCAACAAGAATATGAAGTCATCTGAAAACACTTAAAGTTGAAGCAACATTTTAAACACCCTTTATTAGGTTTTAGAATATTGCTGATTTTTTTATCTGTCTTCAGCAGATTTGGAATGGTTTTATGATTAATTATATTTGCTAAGTTTCATGATTCAGTGGAATTGTAATAACATTTTAGATGCACTATCATTTATCACCCATGCAGAGAAGCACCTCTTTCTTTTTCTAGTTTGCACTTTGTCAATTTAATATAAAACCTAACCTAATAATCTTTCAACTTCAAATATCTTTGGATATGAAGTGGAGCTCAAATCATCTAAGCCCTCAATATGGGGATATATTACCCACACTAAAAATAGAATACTTCATGTGATCAATTATTTTTGTTTGATGATTGGTAAAAGTATTTAATAAAAAAAGTTCTGCTAAATTTATGGAAATGATTAAATTTGATGTAAAATGGGCTGTACCATAAATGTACTTATTCATTTATTTAATTTGACCTAGATGATTGCACATTTCCTTCTGGTGTTTTTGTCTTCCCTACGTATTTAATGTGAACCTATTTAGCAAGTGTCATAGTTAAATATGCTAATTTAATACACATGAAGCAGCTAGAGAAAATTCAAGATGATTATATAATACACAAACGTCTTTTCTAAATTAAGTACCAAATATGTGGCCCAAACACTAGTCATACCAAGTCTTAAGCTGAGAACCAGTTTCAGGATTCTTAACCTAAGGTTAGTGTAGGCATCAATGAAGTTGTATGCATATGTTTATATTATATATACATACACCTTATTCTGTTAAATCTTCATAGCTCTCATATAATCTCAAGGGGGTCCATGACCCATTCATCTGCGCTCTATGACATAATACTTTCTCCATTAGTAAAATTAAAACAATAGATTTTTATTTTCCCTTAATTTCATTTCAGCTCTCAGTTTCTGATCATTCTTCTTGCATGTCCAAACTAACCTTTCTCCCTCCCTCCCTTCCTTTCTTCTTCCTTCCTTAGACAATGTAGCCAAGTCCCCATTTATAGATGACAATAAGCTTCACTGAAGAGTGGAGACTTTCCAGAAGTCGTGTGGTTTGTTGCTCTTTTGCCTGTGTGGCGGGTGTTACGGTGTTTTGTAATCAGGTTTAACCTAGGGAGATTTTGTATACAGTTGTTGGAGTGGAATAGCTAGACAGTATTGGAATGAAATAGAGTGAAAATACACAGACAGAAGTTGAAGGTCATGGCTGCAGAACTGACATGGGCAACGCATTCACTAAGCCAGAGGAAGTTTGCCTTAAAAGATAAAGGACTAGAAAAATTATAAGGATCCAAGAAATGGGGTTGAAAATTATAGATTAGTCGAAATGATCAAATTGTTGAGGGTCAAGGCAGAAAACAGGACAGGAAAATTGCTTGGAAGAGGTAGAATGACATGACATCCCAGGATTCATACAAATAGAATTTGTTAAGTCCCATGGGAGAGTTAGCTCTATTTAAAGGGCAAAGTAGCAAGCTCAAACCTACTGCTCTTTTATTTCTCTTCCATCTTGCTTTCCACACATAAGTTTCTCTCTCTGCAACCCAAATTCAAAACCTTCTTAAGAACAAGAAGCTTCTGGAATGAACTAGCAATTGGAGGGCAATTGTGACCTTGGTGATAAAGAAGCTATGGCCTATCATAACAAACAGAGAGAAGAAATGAGATTGAAAATTCAAGTCAAGAGTCACATGGTGTTCACTAGGCATCAGTTCAAAGCCTAGCCCTTCCTATCTACACAGTAGTCAAGAGGGGGCATGTGTCCGAGTGATCTAGTCTGCGCTTCCCTGGTAAGTATCTCCCTCATGGAAGTGCTCTCATGTAGCATTCAAGAGCTGCTCACTACCTGGATACCCGAGACACTGAAAGGTAAGTTCTCCAGAAGCTTTTGGGGGAAATACCCCACCACAAAGGCTTAAATAGATAGTCTGAGGTAATTAAGTAAATGGAAAGAGTGGTGTGAAGAAGAGGGCATGGGATTTTGGAGGCCAAATGACATTAAGTCAGTTCAGTAATTTCATCACTAAGCATTTCCTTGTATGACAAAAGTACAGATACGTACATATTGGATTCAGTTCAGAATTTAATTAGATCACTTATGTGGTAGAACTTTGTAAAGCTCTTACAAATGTTAGTTCACTTACTTATTTGAAAGGTAAATATCTGTCCCTGGGACTGGAAAGACCCAGAGACCATTTGGAGGTTAAGCTTGGATACAGTAAACAGATCATTGCTCAAGTGGGGCACGGTGGGAACCTTTCCCTTTGCTACTGGTCCTTACAGAGCAGCTGGAATAGCCAAGCATACTGAGCCAGCTCCCAGCATGAGACACATTATAACTCCTCCAGGGATGACCTTTTCTCTAAGGGGAGATTTTCCAGTGAAATATTTCTACTGTGGTTTCTCTGGGTTGGAGGGATTGAAGGCAGGAAGGAGACAAGTCTAAAGCCAGCATGGTTCAGCAGCTCCTAAGCCCAGTGGTGGAACAAACATTTCATCTTCCGCCCTCCTATCTTGAGCAGAGGAGACAATTCAGCTTCTTTAAGGGGGAAAAAAAAGTACTTATTGTCAGAAATGTCAGAATCAACAGGAGTCCCTCTGTTCACATCTCTGAGCAGCATCATGTGACAGAGAGAGATCTGGGCTTGGAGGAAGGAGATCTGGTTTGCAGACTGAACTCTCTGTTAACTTACCTTAAGAACTTCAGGAGCTCATTTGGCCTCTGTTATCCCATCTATAAAAATAGCATAAAAATCTGTTCTATTTTTCTTTTTTTCTTTTTTAAAGATATTTTATTTATTTGACAGCGAGAAACACAACCAGAGAGGGAACACAAGCAGGGGGAGTGAAAGAGGGAAAAGCAGGCTTCCCGCTGATACCGGGTCTCTGGGATCATGACCTGAGCCGAAGGCAGTCGCTTAACCAACTGAGCCACCCAGGCGCCTGTTCTATTTTTCTAATGACCTATTACGTAGTTCATGCAAAAAATACCGAAATGTTATAGAGAGGTAGGCATGTCTCCGAGCCTTATATTGTTTCTGTTGTGATGGAAATCCAACACTATTTATGAAGCACTAGAATATACCTACTTTTGATGCAATAAAACAGCATTGCAGAAGGTATGATCCTTAAAGTTGTGCCTTGCGGATGATGGGTGGGAGTTGAGAGAGTGCTTTTTAGGACTAGATAGACTTGGGTTTAAATCTAGGTTTTCATTTACTTGCTAGGTAATCTGAAATGATTTTCTTAAAGTGCCTGGAATTCAGTTGCTTCACCTATAAAAGGGCCATAAGGATGCCAAAACTGACATCCCAGAATTTCTGTAAAGTGGAGAATGTATGCTGGACCTCTACACAGTATCTAGTCAACAGCAGATTCTCATTAACTGTTAACTCCATCCCACCCAGCTTACTCAGTGTTAAATTGGACCATATCAGTGGTATGTATATTAAGCTCTTTAACAGTCACTTGGCTTCTACAGTTTTTGAATTTTTGACTTGAACAAGATACATAAGTTTTACATGGACATTTTAAGAAACAATCAAAAAAATAAAGAGACAATCAAGAAAATCAAGAAAATCAAGAATGTGTTCAATAACACATTAATGTGTTCAACTAAGAGAGGCGTAATTTCCTTGTGAGATTCCCTTCCCCTTAGATTTAGGGAAAAAATTAAAATGAATATAATAACAAGCATGTGTGCAATAGGAAATATAAAAGGAAGATTGGTAGTGGAGATAACTTTATAACAATAACTTTTCTTTCTTCTGTGTAATGTTACCTTCAATATGTTGTGTTTCTGTTAAGCCTGTTTCCTTCTTCACAAAGTGATGCAGTTGAGTACAAGTCTCTTCCCAGCGTTGACATTCTTGTCTTAGGTCGTTCTAACCATATTATTGCATCTCTGCCTTCGATTAATCCATTGCTAAAAGAGGAAGTTTGGACTGATTGCTGGGAGCAGGCAGGAGGCAAAGTTCATATGGCAACATGAATGAATGAGCACGTCTCCAGCCTTACTCTGTCTCTCTGAAATGCAGCTCTGCTGAGGGCCGTAGCTCCAGGACTCTGTTTAATGAACGTCCGCAGCAGCAGGTTTCACTGCAGGGCAACCAATCACCCTCCCGTGGGCCTGTGTCCCTTTCACGGAGGGGATTGTTTTATGGTTTTTTTTTTTCTTGGCTGGAGTTAATATAGTCGAAGCTCATCATAATCTCTGTGCTGGTCAAGAGTGAAAAAGACATTCTCTATCACCAAGAGCAGCAGGGTGAATTTCACTTGATGCATAATTAATTTTATAAGGCACACGCTCTAATATGGGTATAGCTAATAGAGACTTTTTATTCACAAATGTGTTTTTAATGTGCTGTGGCAATCCATGTGCAAGTAGGTTATTTTTCACCTGGCAGTCACTTTTTACCTGGACATAACAGCTAGCTTATGGGAGGCCCTTCCACTGCTCAAGGAAAAATGCCCGGGTTTTGACAGTTTTCTTAAATGCAGAATGGTTTTACTTCCCTGACATCAGTCTGGGGACTTTCTTTTTGTTCCTTCCTTTATCAAATTCAGTGGTTCGCTCACTTTAGGGTACATATATATTACTGTGCAGGGCTCCATATTTCCAACTTCAGATATTACACATTTTAGGTGACTCAAGGGACTTTCCATATAATCTTGACAACATGCAATTTTTACATTACTTGCTGAGTATAGAACCTAACTTTAATAAAAGAAGCAATTCCATTCCATTGTTTTTCACCCTAAAGTTTGACAATTATTAAAATCATTGATAATGAGTTAGCTAAGCTTGGAGGTGAGCTCTCACGCACTTCAGTTAACAGGCTCAGCATAACATTTTCATAAATCAATTTGTTAATCTCTACGAACCTTAAATGTGCAAATTGCTTGACTTCTTACTCCCACCTCTAGCAATTTTTCTTGAAGACATATTTACACGTGTGTGCAAAGATGTATAGAAAGATGTTTATTGCAGGGTTGACTGTATTAGCAAAACAAAGCCATTAATAGACTTTCTTCTTTAGATATTGCCATACTGCACTTTCCATAAAAGTATAGTTCCTTATCTTGCTCTACAATCCCATGAATGGTCAGGCTTTTGGTTGCATTTCCAGCCTTTTCTTGTTTCCTTTATCTTCTTGTTATCTACATAACAATCATTGACCTTTTTCTAGCAATTCCACCAAAGGGGAGTGGATAATAGATTATAATATATCTAGACAAACAAGTTTGCCACCAATTAACAAATTTGAATCAGATGTATCTGTGAAGATGAAAATATCTCCAGGACCACATCATCTTATACAGAGGGATCTAGGGGTGTGTGTGTGTGTGTGTGTGTGTGTGTGTGTGTGTGTACACACACAGCCTTTACTCATCCACAATTCTGTAGTAAAACTGTGGATCCTTCTACTGAGCTGAGTGAAATTTCTGAATAAACTATTGAAACTACCACTTACTCGCTTACATTCTTCCTCCTCTTCTTCACAGAAGATTAAAAAATATGTTGAGATTACTTCTCCTTTGGTCCTGAAGAATGCCTTTGTAAGTTTGTCCTAAGCTTTATTATTTTTTGTAATAGTAAGTATTTATCAAATGTGAATTTGTCCAAACTCTTGTACACACTTAACATGTATTTAATTGACGCATTTCTCTCAATAGATCCAGAGATAAGTAGTCAATCTCCTCATTTAAGGTAAAGACCAGCGAGTTTAAATAATTTATCCATGGTCATACAGCACGTAAGTGACAAAATCAACATTTAAATTTGACTCCAGAGTCCATGCTTACAGCCACAAAATTGGTTGACAATAATGGATAGATGACAGGATAGTCACTAATTTAGACCCAACTGAAATCTTTTTCCCTGACTCAAATGCCACACTAGGCACATAAAAGTGGAAAGGACAGTTGGCTATATTGCTCTTAAAGATGCAAAGAACTACTGTCTTGCCCTTCCATGCCTGAGATGACCAGAGACTATTCTTGAACATCACAAGATGTAGCACAGAGTCTCTTTAGACTAACAGTGACTTGACCTCCAGACAGTTCTGGTCTAGTCCTTACAGAACCACAAGGACAGAGAAGCAATACAATGCAACTCACCTTCTGTATCTACATCAGCCAGGCACCTGAGCTGATGGGGAGGATGCGTAGGTCAGTTTGCTTGCTATTTCTCTTTGTTCCAGAACTGCAGTGTCAGGATTAATAGTGCAGAGACAGACCTGTCCATGATTAATGGCCTGAAGTCAGAAACAAACAAACAAACAAACAAAAAATCCTTAAACTTGCATAAGGTTATTTTCTTCCTTTAAGGACCCAAATTACATTCCTCACATTTTGATTCTAGCTTCTGGTCATCATTTATATGGCAACATGGATCAGATTTGTCTTTTTGGTTGTAATGTTATAAACAATAATGCCAAATGGAGATAAAACTATAAAGGGAGGAGTTAGGAAGCTACAGAAGCCAACAGAAAATATCCGGTCTAGACCTCCTGACCCCTTATCTTGGTCAGATCACCAAGGTGTCATGGGCCCTCAGGACATCTGGGCCTTCCATAGTTATAATGGATCTTGTTATCAAACTCTCTGGTTTGTCAGGGACATTTTTAATTCATGCTTACTTTCACTTGTTGATGGTATGCGAAGTTTATTTTGTGGGTACCCTAACAATGAGGAGAATGCTCTAATCTTCTCCAGAGTTCCATGACAGATAAACTGCCCCAGGAAGGATATGACCTTGGGTGAGAGGCCCTTTGCACCTGAGAATATGCAGTTGTCTTTGGCGCCTAAAGAAAAAACTTGCTTAAACTAATTTGCCTAAACTGGATAGGGCCTGGGGTGGGAAATATTTTAAGGCTACAGTAACTTTGGACATTTCATGGATATGGATCAAGAAGCTGAGAAACTATAAGAAGTAGACTTGGCTTCCTGTTTGTCCCTGTCTCTGATCTCTCCTCATTTTATTATTTGTTTATTTGTTTGTTTATCAATCTCTGTCTGAGTCTCTGATACCCTTTAAACTCTTGTTTCTGCTTCCGTTCTTATGTCCCTTTCTCTGTGCAAGCCACTGCCTCAGCTTTACTCTCTTGCTTTGTTCTCCTCTCAAAATTTGATTTCTATGGAACTTTGGATATGTGACCTTTTAGATGCCTATGCTGCCAGTAAATTTGGGTCTTTTCTCTTTTTTTTAAAGATTTTATTTATTTATTTGACCGAAATAAATATAACTAGAGAGGGAACAGAAGCAGGGGGAAGGAGAGAGAAGGAGAAGCAGGCTTCCTGCCGAGCAGGGAGCCTGATGTGGGGCTCTGTCCTGAGACTCTAGGATCATGACCCGAGCAGAAGGCAGATGCTTAAAGACTGGCCACCCAGGTGCCCCAGATTTGGATCTTTTTTAAAGCTTTGTTCAATTAAGGCTGAGAGCCCAGGGGTTGTGAGAAGGTTAGGCGATGATACTCAAGTCTATAATGTTGTGTTTGCCAGAATGCTCCCTTTTTGAAAAACTTCATGAACTTGTACTCAGATAGCTCTGAAGCCAGATATTTAAGAATCCTCTGCTCCATAAAAGCATAATCTATCGCAACTAACTTACATAAATTCAGTTCTGTCAAACAATATTATAATGATCAAATCTATTCCATGGATAATTCTTACTTTAAGAAGGTGCCTCAAGCATTAGAAAAAAAGCCCAACAATGTTTCCTATATAAAAAGGCACTATCAAATAACAGTCTTTGCTTTTGTTGTCAGTGTTGTTGTTGTTGTAGTTGTTGTTTACCTAATAGTTGGGATGGTGTTCTTTGTGCCAGTTGCCCTTTCTGTCCTGACTCTGTCTATGACTTCAGGAGGTTTGGGTGGGATGGAATCAGAGATTAATTGTGGAGAAAGTAAATTTGTGTTCCACACAAGGATCACTTTTATAATTTTGACCTTTTAAGTATTGTCTTTTCCAGCAAATGAACTAATTGAAGCAATGAACACACACACACACACACACACACACACACACACACACACAGAGAGAGGCAAGCCATTTCAAGCTCTGTTATAGAATCTCTCAGTATTTCATCAACTTTTGATTCTGCTCATGTCAGTAGCTGATCTAGTTATAAATATTTTTCATATAGCAGTTTGGGATAAATGGGCTCTTTGTATTTAAAGGGTAATATCTCTTGGTTGGTTGCATCTGTATGAAGGAAAGCCAACATCTCCTTCGGTGGTCTGGTTAGTGGATCCACAGACAATGGTGATGCGTGGGTCATATTCACAACTTGTTTTTGTTCCTATCACTAGCGTTCCAATCAAAGGACAACCACCTGGCAGACTGAAACTTGGGACTCAAAACTGCTCAATAATCTCGTATATGTGTCTGTATTTTCACACTGCTGAGAAATGAAGAAACCCATCTGTAATTTGCTCTGTCCTTGTCTGATTCATTATAGCCATCTAGGAGATATCTGATTTTCTCTCCCTAAAACAGCATTAAGACCTACTGGATATTTTTTTCTAAGGTGGGAGACTGGGAGAGAAATTAATTAGCTGCTGGATTAAAGCTTAACCTTTAAGTAAAAATAAATACTGATTTGAAAGCATTATAGGAATAATGCCTGGCTTTTTGGATTAGTGCAGGAGAGTAAAAAGAAAATGTATTTGTGTCTTCCCAGGAAAAGTCTAAACCATATACATCTCGTTGAATTACCAGCTGTATGGCCTTAGGCAGGTTAATTAAACTCCCTGAGCTTTAGTTTGTTTATCTGTAAATGAGGATGAAAATTTTTGAGCTTGACCATTTTTTACCCTTTGGAAGCATAACCCTGAACCTCAGTCACAGCTGGAAAGCACTAGTTAATTCATATCACTTTATTGCTGCAGGTTGAAGTGGAAGCTCAGTTTCATGCTGGGCTTCACTGACACTAGGTAAGGAAAAGGAGAAAGCAGAGTTCCAACCAACCCCATTTCCCAACGTAATTTATTTTTATTAAATATAAGTAACATACAATGTTATATTAGTTTCAGGTGTTCAACATATTTATTCAATAATTCTATACATTATTTAGTGTTTACCATGATAAGTGTAGTCACCATACAACTTTATTACAATGTTATTGACTTTTTCTCTATGCTATATTTTTCATTTCCTCGAATCATTTATTTTATAACCAGAAGCTTTACTCTTACTTAATCCCCTTTATCTATTTTACCTATTTCCCTACCTACCTCCTCTCTGGCAGCCACCAGTTTGGTCTTTTTATCTAAGAGTCTGTGTCTTGGTTAGTTGGTCGGTTTGTTTTTTTGTTTTAGATGCCACATATAAGTGAAATTCTACAGTATTTGTCTTCCTCTGTCTGACTTATTTCACTTAGCATAATAGCCTCTAGGTCTATCCATGTTGTTATAAATGAGAAAGATCTTGTTATTTTTATGGCTGAGTGATATTCCAGTGTGTGTGTGTGTGTGTGTGTGTGTGTATCTTTTTTACCCATTCATCTGAAGATAGACATTTATATTGCTTCCATATCTTGACTGTTGTAAATAATTCTGTGATAAACATAAGATGCATACATCTTCAAATACATTTTCATTTCTTTGGGTAAAAACCCAATAGTGGGATTACTAGATCAAAGCTGGAGGTATCACAATCTCAGATTTCAATATATGACACAAAGCTTTTGTAATAAAACAGTATAGTACTATCACAAAATTTGAAAGATAGAAAGTCCAGAAATAAGCTCACACTTATATAGTCAATTAATTTGGTCATATAATGGACAACGGCAGCAAGAATATACAATGGGGAAAAGACAATCTCTTAGTAAATGGTGCTGAGAAAACTGGACAGTTAACAAAAGAATAAAGCTGCACCACTTTCTTACGCTATACACAAAAATAATCTCAAATGGATTAAAGACCTTAATATGAGACCTAAAAATCATAAGGCTCCTTAAAGAATACACAGGCAGTAATCTCTTTGACATCAGTCTTAGTAACATTTTTCTAAATGTGTTTCCCCAGACAAGAGAAACAAAACCAAAAATAAACTATTAGGGGTACACCAGAATAAAAAGCATTTCTATAGTGAAGAAAACCACCAATAAAACAAAAAGGCAGCCTTCTCAATGGGAGAAGATATTTGCTAATGATATATTCAATAAAGGGATAAAAGCCTAATATCTAAAATACACAAAGAACATATGACTCAAAACCAAAACCAAAAAAACAAAATCAAAACAACAGCAACAGCAACAACAAAACATCACAAAAATATGATGAAAAATGGGCAGAGGACCTGAACAGATGTTTTCTAAAGACATATGGATGATCAAGAGATATATGAAGAGTAAATAATATCACTGATCTATCAAGAGATGCAAATCAGGGGCGCCTGGGTGGCTCACGCCTGGGTGGCTCAGTTGGTTAAGTGACTGCCTTTGGCTCAGGTCAGGATCCCGGAGACCCAGGATTGAGTCCTACATCAGGCTCCCTGCTCGGCGGCGGCGGCGGGAAGCCTGCTTCTCCCTCTCTCACTCCCCCTCCCCCTGTTCCCTCTCTAGCTGTGTTTCTCTCTGTCAAATAAATAAAATCTTAAAAAAAAAAAAAGAAAAGAAATGCAAATCAAAACTTTACACTTGTCAGAAAGGCTGGAATCAAAAAGACAAAGTAATAGCTGTTGTTGGATATTTCATTGGAAAAAGGAATCCGCATTTGCTGTTGGTGGGAATGTAAACTGGTGCAGTCACTGTGGAAAACATTATGAAGTTTTTTTGAAAAAGTAAAAATATAAATATCATATTGGGGCACCTGGGTGGCTCAGTTGGTTAGGCAACTGCCTTCGGCTCAGGTCATGGTCCTGGCATCCCGGAATAGAGCCCTGCATCGGGCTTCCTGCTTGCCAGGAGGCCTGCTTCTCTCACTCCCCCTGCTGTGTTCTCTCTCTGGCTGTGTTTCTCTCTGTCAAATAAATAAAATCTTTAAAAAAAAGAAAAGAAAAGAAATACTATATGACCCAGCACCATTTAAAACCTGTCTGAGTACAGATGTTTAGTTTATAGCCTCTGATGAATACCACCCCAGGAGGGGAATTAGATACCCCCTACTTCCACTGTAGGATTAAGGGAGGTCGGCTTTCCACTCTGTCCTACTTGGGCATGGGATTTGGAGTAGCATCTGGTTCCAATGAGCAGAGGATTGAAAATCAGCTCCCCATTCAGCCCTACAGACACTAGTGGTCAGAGGAATTGCAACTCCATTGCCTGCTTCCCTAGGAGGCTTCTCTAAAGGAGGGGCAGTAGGTCAGTTCCTAGTCAGCTCCACTCACACTTCAGATGTAGTATGTATGTGTGCTTTTCTTCTTGGTGTTTTGCTGGAGTAGTTTGGGTATTGCAATTTTTTTAGGCCCACCCCTTTTCTGATCCTTTGGCTAGGGCAGACAGACTTTCTTGGAGGAATTTTATGTTATTATTTTATGTTTCTAATGTCTATGAGCAGTTCTGGGCTGGAGACTTCTATCATGGCTTGTGCAGGAAATATGAGAGGCAATGAGAAAACCCAAGAAACTCATTACTATGTTATTCTGTAACTCTCAGGTGTCTGAGAAGTCTACCTTCTTTCCATCTTAAGGGGTCTTCCTATGCTTTCTCACTGTATTATCTCCAGGGCTCTTTAGTTGGGCTAAGGGGAGATAGACAGCCACTCCATCTTAGCCAGAACCAGGAGTCTTCTGATAATGTGCTTTTCAATTATAAAGTCCAACACAAATATAAGAAAGTATTGTCAAGGTTAAATCCAAGAAATGATGATTTAGGCAATTATATAGGGAACTATCACTTCAAAGAATAAGCTCTCTTCAGTCTCTCTGGGAATATTATTTTATACTAACAATAAATAGGGTAAATTTTCAGAATTAGTTTATTTACTAAAACAGGTTCTCTCCATGGAATGACTTCTGGTAACATTAAATTTTAAACATTAAACATTAACATTAAACATTAAAACTTCTGGTAATCTTAACTACAGATTGTAGTTATTGTGCTTTTAAATGTATTTCAGACATTTTCCTTCTCAGACATTCGAAATGCTCATCATGTCACTTACTGAAGTAGGCCAGTCTTGCAGTGCCTAAACTGACAAAGGTGGAAAGGTGACAAAGTTTTCTTAAAAACAAAAACAAAAATCTTCCCAAAGCATATGAATTTTTTGTCTTATAAGATATTTTCTAGTTAGAGAAGAGGAAGGATAGGATAATTTTATTCTTCATATACATTTTACCACATATAGTTTTCTGTGGTAACAAAACACTGTTCTTCATATTATGAATACTTCACTTTTAATCCTCCAGCCGAATGCCACTTTTTAGCCTAATATCCAGTAGGTAAGAGCCCATTTACATCTCAGTGAAAGTCAGTACCCTGCCATTCATTGGCTGTGCTCTCTATGTTTGCTCAGTGTGCCTTGTGTAAGCGATAGTAAACCTCATCTTACCAAGATTTGTTTCTGACTATATAGTTACCAAGAATGCACCAGCATTGTGCTACCAGATCTCATGGGTCAATGAAGGTAAATGTTAACGAAAATGCTATTGATAATGATTATTATAAAGTTTATAAGTATTATAAAAGATGGAAAGAGTTTGCAATTGAGTAAAAAAGGTGAACTGAATGCATAAGACTCTTAAAGCCCAGCCAGAATGCATGAGAACTCTAGAGCCTAAATTGTACCACACTATGGTCAAATTTTGAGGCAGAGGTTGGAATTTTGTACCTTCAAGTCAGCCACTATTTATTTGTCTGTAACCTGGTCTTTTGGTGCTAGAGGGTAATGTTGTAGGCAAGGCAGCCTCTGTTTAACTGAGAACAATTCCCAGGTATAGCGGGCTAGAGGTGTTAGCTAACAACATTCATGGGAGTTGTGGGATGGGTACTCCCCCGTATGTATAAGTTGCACTGTTTCCCACCAAAAACTCATATGTTGAAGTCCTAACTCCCAGTACGTCAGAATGTGACTTTATCTGGATATAGAGTCTTCACAGAGCTAATCAAGTTATGTGAGTTCATTAGGATGACCCATAATCCAATGCCACTGATGAATTTATACAAAGGGCAAATTAGGACACAGAGAGTGGTGTGAAAAGAAGGAGAAGACAGCCACCTACAAGAACAAGAGAGAGAAGCCTCAAACAGATCCTGCCCCCACTGTTTGAAGGAATCAACCCTAATGACACTTTGATCTTGAACTCATAGCTTCCAGAATTGTGAGACAATTATCTTTTTATTTTTAAAGCCCCTTAATTTTCAGTGCTTTGTTACAAAAGCCCTAGAAAATGAAAATATTTAAATATAGCTAATGAGTCTTTTCTATAAGCATTTGAGACACAGAATCAGGAAAGAACTTGAAATCTGAGTATCTCTGGAAAGAAGCTACAAACTAACACTTTAGAGGATTTGTCAGTTTAACATTTTAGACATCTGGAGAAAGTCTGTGATAGGAGAGAAAAATGAAGCTACCATCCAGAGGAATGCAGACACAGGAGAGAGTAAGCATACTCTTCTGACTCTGTTTTATCTGCAGTTCTGAGTTAGGGTTCCTTGAATTTATTTGTCAAATTACCCTTTCTGTTTAATGCATCTTTCTTCACCCACAAGCGTGAGTGTAATTGACTAGAACTGAATCCACTGATCCAGATCCTGAAATAGCTCCTACATTATGGCTCTCCCAATTTTTTAAAAAACATCCTCTTTGGCCAGATTTTGTCCTATGGGCACAGCAGTCAATGAATACAGTATGGGCTGGATTCTAACTTCGAAGAGTGCCTTCCCTCTCTCAGCTAGTTTTCCTTGCACAATAATCTATATGAGTTACCATTACAGATAGCCTGGGTGAGTCTCAGCTTTGGTGCTAAATTCTACTTTTGTTTAATGCTTGCCTTCTATTTCTCAAACACCAAATCCTTATTTAAATCACCCAAATAATCTTGTGATAGTAGCTAAGATGATAGATGACTATCCATCAAGTGTATTAATCCTCAGTTAATGGGTATGTTACTACCTCCTTCCTCAAGACTCCCCTAATAACCAATGGTGATAATGTCTGCTAACAGGAGCAAATGATTTGTTTGCCTTTGTCTTGTGGTTTTTATCTAATGAGGAGAAAAATGTTAGTTCCTATTATCATTTTTTTTTACTATTATTAAGTTTGGACACCATAAAGTATTCCATGGGAAATTAAAAATTGGTGTGTATAATTTTTTTGAAGGTAAATAAACTTTTAATAAAAACATAATGCTATCAGCAGGAAAAGAAACTATGTCTAGACAAGTCTGGCCTAACTCTATTACCTACAAATGGATGGTTCTACAACAAAGGTTGTCCACCAAAGGGCCAGGTAGAGGGCTAGGGGCAGCAGACATGTGGTTTTAACTCTTGGCCGCAGAGGCTAGAATATTGCCTCAAAAACATTATTTTCCCTGAGGTTTGGCAAGATGTCAGGTACATGAAAAGAATCTTCAACCAACTGCCCAATTTGTAAGCATTTTCATGAGGAGGAAAGTATAATTTTAGAAAGTTAACTTAGAAAAAAAGGAATGTAACTTATTTAAGAACACTATTTAGTAGGTAAGACATGTATCTAGTTAAGGTGGGGGAGGATGAGATTAATGAAACATAGTGTTTCTACAGACTCATATTTTTCTAGCTATTCCTTAAATCTAAAGATCCATAGGTGCGGAGTTTGGACAGTGACTTACCTGGTTGAGGTCTTTTATACCTCTCCTGGGTTCTCAGAGCAGGTAATGCAGCATCATGCTTTATGGGCTGCACAGATATGACACAGGATCATGAAGATGGACAGAAAATAATGTGTATCTGAAGTTAATACTTAACTATGCTAATAATCAATCCGCTTTGGAAATCTTTCCTGTGCTCTCTGTGAAAATGAACTGATTTTAAGGAACTACTGTAAACATTCAGCTGCTTTGTCCTCTATGTTGTTATTTTCCTGGGATTTCATTTCAACCGGAGTGCCAGGGTCCACAGTAAATATCTGAAGTTACCATGACTCAATTTATGCTGATGCTACCAACTTATATACTTACATGTCTATGCCTTTGTCAAGCTTCTGGTTTCTTGTCTAGCACCCCTCAATCTCTTATCCTTGTTTTAGTTTTTCTGTCATTTCACTGCAAATGGATATCTCGCCATTTCTTATCTTTCTGCAAAATGGGCAGATTTGAGAAAATAATAGTGGATTATTTATAATACTTAAGACCCATGAGAAAATCTTGGGGAAATGTTCTTGGGAAGGTGAGTTAATTTGTCTTCTTGAGGATTTGGAAGCTGGTTCTCATGGCTTTTCTTACACTACCCAAAAATATGGGGATTGATATTACGTTTGATTAGGAACAAAAAATGAAATACCAAAGATTAGCTTGTGGCTTCTCAGCAGGAAGAAAGCTAAGGTGATTCCTGACAGTATATCAGATTTGCATCTTGAGGACATGATAATCGTATTAGCCATGATTGACTTATAGCCATCTTATTTGCTATAAGTCAAAATAGCATTGAAAATTGAGCTCCTTTGCTTACCAAGCTTGCAATGACTCTCTGCCCTCTGCTTTCTACTAACATTAAGCTAAAGAGATTTGATCTTCTCTTTATTCTTAAAAGAATTGCAGTTTTAGAGAGAAAACTGAGGTAACAGGGACATTAAGGGAGATACTGAATTCCCTGATAAAGTTAAAGGAAAACCATCCAGTAATAGACTTGAAAGCTTTATTTATGGTTTTGTATGGTGATTAAAAAACAACAAGTTATTCTTGGGTATACATGTAGTTTTACAAACTAAAAATATTACCTGAAGATTATTTTAATAAAGATATAGAAGAGCTACTGACTGATCTCCACAGATATACATTACATTTTTATTTTAGGGTTGGGAAATTTGAGAAACATTCAACAAATCTTAATTTAAGGAAAAAAGTACCCAGTTTATCATTAGGCAGGGCTTTAAAAAAAGTCAAAAAACAAATGTGGAACCTTAGTTAATGTCTATAGGTGAAAGTAACATATAAAAAACTAATAAAATGAATAAGGGAAGAAAATTCAGTAAATTAATGTTTTAGGAATCTGGTCAGACTCTTGTTTTGAAAATTAATTATCTGGTTTTTTTTATTAACTATAGAAATAGAAACTAATTGAGTTCCTGCTGTGTAATGTATGAAATTAATATACAAGTAAAGAAACACAGAGTCCATTTAAATTTAATAATAGGCATCTAGGACTTCAATTAAGAAGACTAACTCACTGATAATAAATGATTGACCCTGTATTTGCTCATTATTTTCCTCTGTTCCAGAATTTAGTCATTGGTGTCTGGCTCGGAAAAACTTTTGTGACTCATTTTTCAGGGGCTCTTGTGTGTCAGGATGCCAGTGCTAATAGGGACTTTTTCTGAATGAGCAATTGTAGTTACAAAGTCCAGCACATACACAATTGCAAGTCTGGTACTATTTTCATTTGACTGTATTCAATCTGTGGTCAGAGCCACTGGTTTAGAGCCTGTTGTAGTTTACTTGACATTTGAATTCCTAGTTGATCCAAAGCTCTTGTTCAATTTCAGCAGCTTCGCATCTTCATATTCCTATAATATAGACCTGGCTATTTCTGAATGTATGCACCACGTCCCAGTAGGCATACCTCAGGTGACATTTAATATCAGGACATCTTCACCTTCAAGGTACTCTGTTTTGATTATTTTCTTTCTTTCTTTCTTTCTTTCTTTCTTTCTTTCTTTCTTTCTTTCTTTCTTTCTTCCTTCCTTCCTTCCTTCCTTCCTCTCTCTTTCTCTCTCTCTCTCTCTCTCTCTCTCTCTCTCTCTCTCTTTCTTTCTGAGAAGGAGAGAGAGCACACACATGCATACAAGAGGGGAGGCACGGAGGGAGAGGGAAAGAGAAAGAATTTCTTTTTAATTTTTTAAAAGATTTTAGTTATTTATTTGAGAGAGAGAGTGAATGAGAGAGTATGAAAGAGGAGAAGGTCAGAGGGAGAAGCAGACTCCCCACGGAGCTGGGAGCCTGATGCGGGACTCGATCATGGGTCTCCAGGATCATGACCTGAGCCAAAAGCAGTGGCTTAACCAACTGAGCCATCCACGTGCCCCGAGAGAGAGAATCTTAAACAGTCTCCACCCCCAGCACCCAGCGCAGAGCCCAATGTGGGGCTCCAATCAAAGGACCTGAGCTGAAATCAAGAATGGGACACTTAACCTGCTGAGCCACCTGGCCACCCTGGTACTCTGTTTTCATCATGAAACGTCACAGCCCCCTCTGGAGGTGACCAGAAAGCTGGGCTCTGCCTGAGGCAGGGTGGTTTAGGAAAGCTTGGAGATGGAACATGATCTGCAGTGTGGTCCCAGATCACCAAAGACCTTCCCATGTGGCATTCAAAAAGTCATCCCAAACTCATTAGACTCTGAAAATTATTACACTTAAATTCAGTAGTTTAGAGATCAGCTTCTAAATAGTAGGAATCAATGATGCATTTTGCTACAGAAGACCTGTTTCCATGGGCCTTCCTGAACAGAGTAGGGATTGTGGAAAGGTATTTCTTTACTGGCAGCTTGTCTTTCCTTCCTCCCTTCAATTTCCCTTTATCCTCCCCTATTTGGCTGTGCTGTGTAAGGTCCTCATTTCCTGCCGTGCATCATGCATTTTTCCAACATTCTTGTTTTGAGTGCTGTATTTTTGCTATTTCAAAGAATTCAACTAGTGTTAAAGGCTATCTCCACTCAGTATTCTAGCTGCTGCTGCCCATTCTCAACTTGAAGTCCTGCAGGCTCTTCTGGCTCTGTGTGCTTCCGCAGGATTCCCTGAAGAGCCCCCTCATAATTCGTCATCCCATAAGTGACATCAGCATCTCCTTGGCCATTTCAACCAGAAAGCTTCTTCCCACTTCCCACTCTAAGTTAATCACTAACACTTGTTGATGATATATCTATTTATTTTCCCAATTTGCAACACCCCTCCCCTACTCACACAGCCAGTGGCTTGTCACCTGCTATATTTCTTGCCTGGATTACTGTTAACAGCCTTTCCTTCTATCTCTGCCTTTAGCCTTAGGGACATTTTGGCTACTTGAGAGCAGAGTAAGCCCATCATCAAGGAACATTTCCTGATGTAATATGTCCACTAGAGCCTGGTAAGGGAACCCCTCAGGCTTCCAGCCATGCTCTGTGATTCAAGGGCTCACTGGGAGTGGAGGTGAGAAGAGGTGAGGGATAGGTCTGAGCTGTAGTTTTCTTGAGGCCTTCAGCCTTGAAGTCCAGACACATTTTCTGCTTCAAAGAAACAAGATCCTTGCTACATTTCTTCTGAAAGGGAAAGGCAAGTCCTGGATTGTCAGGATCATGGCACCAGCCAGCGTTCCTTTAAGGCTAGGCAAGAGTGAAATCAGAAACAGAGTACGTGTTTAGAACTAGAAGAAGTAGGGAAGATATACCTGAAAAAAGCTAGTTATTAATTCTGGGGCCATCTGGGGGCTATTAGGAAACTTTTTTTTTTTTAGTTTTTTTTTCATCACCTACTTAACCTTGGTGCCAGGAAGTCCACATAACATCTATTCCTCTAGCTGCATGTACCACTTTCTGCAAAAATATATACACATATATTTTTTTCTGAGCAAGGCAATATGTATCAATTACAGCTGACCCTGGAACAACACCAGTTTGAGTTGCACAGGTCCCCTTATACACAGATTGTTTTTATAAATACAGTACAATACTATAACTGTGTTTTTCCTTTCTTATAATTTTCTTAATAACATTTTATTTTCCCTTTAGCTTTACAATAAAGCTCACTTTATTGTAAGAATATGGTATGCGATGCATATAACCTACAGAACATGTATTAATCAACTGTTTATATTATTGGTAAGGCTTCTAGTCAACTATTAGTAAAGTTTCTGGGATTCGGAATTATACATGGATTTTCAAATGCAGCGGGGAATTGGTGCTCCTAACCCTATGTTGTTTAAGGGTCAGCTGTCTATGTCATTAATTATCCATCATCTCCTTTCTTCTTTTTTTTCTCCTTTACCCCTCCCTTCTTTCCCTCCCTTCTTTTCTTCTGCATCTGGTCTTTTTTTTTTTCCACTTACCATAAACATTGTGGTACATATCAATATTTTATTCTTTTTATATGGCAAAGTAACATTCTATCTTGTGTATATACCATGTTTTGCTTATCTACTCCCCAGTTGAAGAACATCAGTTCACCAGTTAATGAACTGTTTACACTTTTGGCTATTATAATTAATGCTATCATAAAGATTCATATAGAAGTTTCTGTGTAGACATTGTTTTTGTTTCCCTTGAGCATTTACTTAGAAGTGAAATTGATGAGTCATATGGTAACTCTGTGTTTAATACTTTGAGGAACTACCAGCCTGGTTTCTAAAGTGGCCACACCATTTTACAATCCTAATAGCAGTATATATGGATTTCAACCTCTTCACATAGTCACTAATACTTTTTTTTTCCTTTTTGTCTTTTTCATTATAGCCATTTTAGTGGATCTTTCATATTGGCTAGTCATCACAGCTGTGATCCTAGAATCTGAATATTCATTTTTCCTACAAATTTTCTGACACAATAAAAGTTCCTCTTAAAGAAGTTATATCCCAACTTCCCTTGATGGGTTTACAATGACTCTCATGTAAAGGGAAACTTAACCAATCATTTGCTGAGCATTTGCCATGGACCTGGCCCTACTCTAAGCATATATTATTTCTTTAGAACTTTACAGCTATTCTTTCCATCCTGACAGGCAAATTTTGACTATAGGAATCTACTATTCCGAAAAGTTACCGAACAAAGCACCACTATTTTAAAATCTCTTTGTAAACCTGTGTCCTCAACTATCTTGGTTTTCCCAAATATGTTGCTTCATTTCTCCTATGAATATCCTTACAAATACTGCCTATTACAAAGGAAATTATTTATTTTTTCAGAAGCCTTGGCACACTGCAGACACACATGGCAAGTTCATTAAGCTCACAGAACCCCCAGGTTAAGCCAGGGAGAAAAGAGGATGCTTTAATGTACCACTCAAATTTTCAGCAAGTAAGTTCTCACCATGTAACCCCTAATCAATAGGTTTCTCAACAAAGTAGGGTGAGAGGGTGTTAGTGAGGAAAGAAAGAGAGTCTGACTGATAAAGTAGTTTGAGGATTATGCTACCCAAGATTAAAAAAAAAGTTCATGAACTGAGTAGAAAACACACTTGCCACAATAATGAGAACAGATTATTTTCATTCCTGAAGGTTGCACACAAGGGAATAATCATCCAGAAAGGGTTTCTCATTTTATACTTTTATTCTATAAATGCTCAAAAGCCAATATGTACAAAACTATTTAGCAAAATGCCACCATGGGGTTCATAGTTTGTAATTTTCAAAAACAACAACCAAAGGCTGCTGTACCTCATAAATTATGCAGTAAGAGGTTTTGAGTAAGATTGAAAAATAGGAGTAAAACCTACACTCCCAGCAGGCAAAATATTGCTTGACATTTTTAATAATAATGAAACATAAGACCCCGGTAGGGCAAAACTAAAACACATTTGCATGTCAAAGAATAGGTTCTATTTAATTTGTTTAGGGTTCTTTCTTAGCTATTCTCTTTCTTTTGGAATGACTTGAAGGTTATGAAGAATGCAATAAATGTCTGAATAGCTGAGAAGAGGTATGAACACAGATGAAAACAGCTGATTTTCCAAGCAGATGCTGGAAGGTAAGAAATCTAAATGCAACAAGTGACTTCTTCCCTTTACTTCTTGAAGGCAGTCATGTTTCATTTTTAGAACGTAGAAAAGGAAACCAGAGTATTGGCTAGTTTGTGCTTATGTAATATATATTCTCCTGACTGTGCATACATTTAACGGTGCTGTTTTATGTCCTGTGGAAGCTTACCTAATTGTCACATTTTTGGCCTTTCCTCAAGAGCAATGCTATAGTAACAATATCCTTTAACACCACGTGTTTTATTCCCCCATTGTTTTTCCTTTTTCTCTTTAGGAGAAAGAAGTTGAAGCTCTAATTTATAGTGAATTGAGTTTCACAGGTTCAGATTCAGAATTGAGGAAACACATTATGTATACTTTGGTTAGCCTGAAAAGCTTTAAGGATATTAGGAAACAAAACAATGAAAAAAATCACTTTTATTATAATTTCTAAAAAAAAAATCAATCTTTTTTATTTTAGGATTGTTTTTTATTTCTTACTTAGTAAGTTAAAAAGTATCTTAATAACTGGTAAATCAATACAAAGAAACAAAAGTGTTTTCTATAGATTTTCTTCTTTTTAATTAATGCTGTAAATCTTCCTTCGTTGAGAAGAGACATGGAAAGAGACTAATTTATGTTTGAAATATCATTTTATGTTATCAGGAAGGCATCTTGTGGATTTGTGGCTAAATGACTCACTTGGTTGTCACAATGCAAGGATGAGAGAGAACGGAGTTTTTCAAGAGCTTCTACCTTACAGACAACTATTTTGCAAGATTTGGATTTTGTTGAACTGACCTTTAATGCACAGGAGAAATGTTGGACTGCTGTTTGGAGACACATGGGATCTGAGTCTGTGCTTGGCTGGATCTAGTGGCTTCACTCTTCCCGCTGCTGAAGTGAGACCTTTTTCTCCAGGGCAGGGCAGAGTGTGCCCAAGTGCCTGACATTTGCTAGGACCTCAAATATTTGAAAGAGGATATGTATAAGTCCACAAATGAATGGATGAAATTAAATTATAACCACACCTTTCTGGATGCTTACAGTTAGTAAACTCCAGGATACTGGGCCCCAGCTCATTTACAGAATTTGAAATGGTCTATGAATGAATTAATTTAACATGGTAGCCCAAGTATCACTTGTGTTTTTGTTTTTTTATTTTTTTTAAGATGTCATTTATTTATTTGGGAGAGAGCACAGGAACAGAGGGGAGGAGCAGAGGGAGAGGGAGAGGGACAGTCCTCAAGCTCAGTCCCTGCTAAGCACAGAGCCCGACTCTAGGCTTAATCTCAGGATTCTGAGATCATGACCTGAGCTGAAATCCAGAGTCCAATGCTTAACTGACTAAGCCACCCAGGTGCCTCCAGGTATCCCTTGTTCTGTTTCAGAGTTAGGTGGAATCATTCTTAATTTTCCAATTCCATGGTTTCTCTTTCCTCATGGGCCTCCACTATCATGTTTTACTACTCCCAGTGATCCTCATATAGGTTCCAATTCTTGCTCGTTCTCCCTTTTATTGTGTTATTTAGGATAGATTAGCACTTATAATAGGGGGTACAGACACCTACTTCTCAGTATTATTAAGTTTTAATGCAGTGACATATGTCTTCTACTAGGTACATAGAAACTTGTAGCAAAAATAAATTACCATGGACAGCAGCAGAAACAACAACACCAGCCCCACCACCACTGCCACCAGTAATAATATACTGAAAGGGAAATGCCTTGATTGAGATATAATTATATATTTATTAAAAAAATCTTTTTGATGAGGGAGACTGTAAACTTCAGCACAATCTCATGTTGGTGGTTGTTTCTTGTGTATTAAGGTTGTGGTAGAATATTAATCCATAAGAAAGCAATATACTTTGACATGATCACATCAAATCTTCTTTTTTTTAATAGTTTAAAAAAAATTTTTTTTAAGATTTTATTTATTTGACAGAGAGAAACACAGCGAGAGAGGGAACACAAGCAGGGGGAGTAAGAGAGGGAGCAGCAGGCTTCCCGCCGAGCAGGGAGCCCGATGCGGGGCTTGATCCCAGGTCTCCAGGATCATGACCTGAGCCGAACGCAGTCACTCAACCAACTGAGCCACCCGGCGCCCCACATCAAATCTTCTTGACAAAATGCAGATCTCTTATGTGTTTATAAACTATTACTAAATGTCTGTTACCCATGCTCCATTGTAAAGATCTCCCAGACTATAAAATACAGTCAATGCTTCTTCAGTTTTGATTCGATTATTTATAGTTGGGGGAAATAAGAATTTTCAAAACATCTATTAAAATAAAGTTACTGTCTGTACCAGAAATGATCACCAAAGCCATTTTTTAAAGTGCTGTAGTAAACTAAATGGTTAGTCTATTTTTTTTAAGTTAAAGTACAGAAAAAACTGTTAGATGTGTAATTTACAATTTATTTTGAAGTCTGAAATAGTGAAAAAGAAATTGATTGTAGCTCAAATATCCTGTTTGTCCTTATCCCAACCCCATGTCTCTAATATATAATTAACCCAAATAAAGCAATATAAAGAAATATAAACTATAAATGTAGTAATTTTGTGGACAGATTTTTCTATCTTTTTATCTATCAATCTATCATCTCTTTTAGTTTACTGAGGTATAATTGATAAATAAAATTGTCAATTTTATCATTTTCTCTGTTGCTTTTTAATCCACCAAAAATAATTTTATAATGCAACACTTTAGACAGTTTCTTTGTTACTTTCTTTGCTTTCTCCTTCCTTACACAACCTTGCCTCATTCTTTAGCAGCAAGCCTTCTCCTGTTGTTCTCTACAGAATAGCACTAGCACCTGAGGTCCCAAACTCATCATGTGCCTACAAACTGCCTTGTTTACTGCTTGCAGCCTGGCAGCTCTCCGGTTATTTACCATATTCAGTATTGCTGGTCTGGTTTTGAGAAAGTTCTCCCTTTCTTCATCTACCTTTATTTCATGTTCAATTGTAAATAATTCAAGCATTTTGAGGCTGTCACAGTCAATGGAATTTACATTCAGACTGTACAATATAATGATGTAGTATATGAATACATTATGAAAGGATTTCTACTATTGAGTTAATTAATATATCACCCCGTACCTTTAGCTTTTTTTGTTTGTGTGGTGTGTGTGTGTGTGTGTGTGTGTGTGTGTGTGTGTGTGGCTTTTTTTGTTTATTTGTTTTTATTTTTATTTTTCAATTATATGAAAGAGTATTACCAGTAGTTTGGGTCCACAGACTACTCATCAGACCCTTAAACTATTTTCTAAAAGATTTTATTTATTTATTTGACAGAGAAACACAACTAGAAAGGGAACACAAACAGGAGGAGTGAGAGAAGGAGAAGCAGACTTCCTGCTGAGCAGGAGCCTGATGTGGGGCTCCATGCAGGGTTTGATGCAGGGCTTGATACTGAGCTAGATCCCGGGTCTCTGGGATCATGACCTGAGCCAAAGGCAGACGTTTAACAACTGAGCCACCAGGTTTTCTGACCCTTAAACTTTATTCATCCTAAAAAAGAAAGTCTGTTTCAGCCTGTGCCCTTTTCCACTCCCCAACTCCTGGCAACCATTCTACTCTGTTTCCATGAGTTCTCTTTTTTTCCTTTGTTTTTTTTTTTTTTGTGTGTGTGTGTTTGGATTTCATACATATGAGTGATATCATGCAGTATTTTCCTTACCTTTCTGGCTTATTTCACTTAGCATAATGTTCTCTATTTTCAGCTTTGTTGTTGAAAATGGCAGATGGTCCGTCTTTTATAAGGCTGAGTAATATTCAATTGTGTATGTGTATCACATCTTCTTTATCCATTCATCTGTTACTGCTTAGTTTGTTTTTATACCTTGGCTATTGTGAATAATGCTGTAGTAAACGTGGGTGTGCATATATTTCTTTAAGATAGTGATTATGTTTCTTTTGGATATACAACCAGAGGTAGGATTGTTGAATCATATCGTACCCCTGTTTCGAATTTTTTGAAGAATCTTCATACTGTTTTACACAGTAGCTGTGCCAGTTTTCTTTCCTACCAACAAAATCCATGGGTTCACCTTTCTCCACATTCTCCCCAAAACCTGTTATCTATTGTCTTATTGGTAACAGACACTCTAATAGGCATTAGATGGTGTGCCATTGTGCTTTATATTTGCATTTCCCTGATGATTAGTGTTTTGAGCACATTTTTATGTATCTTTAGGCTATTTTTATGTCTTCTTTGGGAAAATGTCAATTCGGGTTCTTTGGCAGTTTTTTAATTGGGTTAATTTTTGCTACTGAGTTGTATGAGTTCCTTTTATACCTTGGATATTAACACCTTATTAGATATATGGCTTGAAAATATTTTTTCCCATTCCACAGATTGTCTTTTTTATTTCATTGATGGTTTCCTTTGCTAGGCAGAAACTTTTTAGTGATGTAGCCCTACTTATTTATTCTTGCTTGTGTTGTCTTTGCTATTGATGTCTTAGCTAAAAAGTCCTTGCCAATGTTAATGTCAAGGGATCTACCCACTCTGTTTTCTTACAGTTTTATGATTTCAGTTCCGCATTCAAATCTTTCATCTGTTTGGGTTGAGATAGGGACTTCAGGTTCATTCCTGTGGGTACAGATATCAGTTTGTCCCAGTACCATTTGTTGAAGAAATTGTCTGTTCTTCAAGGTGTAGTCTGGCTCCTTTGTCAAAAAGTAATTCATTAGGTATATGCATGGGGTTGTTTCTGGGATCTCAATTTTTTTCCACTTGTTAATGTCTCTTTTTTTAATACCAATACCATACTGTTTGATTTTTACAGATTTGTAACAGTTTGAAAGCAGGAATAGTTGTGCCTTCAGTTTTGTTTTGTTTGTTCTTCAGAGTGCCTCACATATTCAAGGGATTTTGTTTTGTTTGTTTTGTTTTATTCTGCTTCTATACAAATTTTAGGATTGTTTCTTCTATTTCTGTAAAATGCACTTGGAATTTTGATTCTGATTATATTGAATTTATCTACCACTTTGGATAATGGAACATTTTAATAATATTAATTCTTCCAATTTCTTAACATGGAATATCCATCTATTTGTGTCTTTTTCAATTTTTTTTTATTAATGTTTTATACATTTCAGTGAGTAAAATTTTTACCTCCCTGGCTAAATTTATTTCTAAGTTTTTTATTATTTTTGTTGCTTTATATATGAGATTGCTTTCTTAATTTCTCTTTCCAGTAGTTCATTGTTAGTGGATCCAAATCCAATTTATTTTTATAGTAATTTTGTGCCCTGGAAGTTTACTGATTTTTTGCTAATTCAAACAATATCTTGGTGGAGTCTTTAGTACTTTCAGTGTCAGAAATCATGTCATCTATAAACAGAAGTAATTTTCTTTTTCTTTTGTGAACTGAATAATTTTCATATTTTTTTCCTCTTGCCTACTTGCTCTGGCAGGGATTTCAAGTACTCTGTTAAACAAAATTGGTGAGAGTAGGTATCCTTGTCTTATCCCTGATCTGAAGAAACATAAAAATGAAGAAACATTTTTAGCTTTTCACCATGGAGTATAATGTTAGCTGTGGGTTGTCGTAAATCTCCTTTTTTTTTTTTTTTTTTTTTTTAAGATTTTATTTATTTGACAGAAAGAAACACAGCGAGAGAGGGCACACAAGCAGGGGGAGTGAAAGAGGGAGAAGCAGGCTTCCTGCAGATCCCTGGTCTCTGGAACCATGATCCCTGGTCTCTGGAACCATGACCTGAATGGAAGGCAGTCGCTTAACCAACTGAGCCACCCAGGTGCCCCATAAATCTCCTTTCTTATGTTGAGATTATATACTGAGCTTGAGTATATAGGAATGGAAATTTTTCCTGCTCCCATTTAAAAACTGCTTCTTTGTTTGCATAGTCCTATGAGGCTCATCTTTGCAAGTCTTGTTGGTGATCAGAGGCAAGTGATTAGGGGGCTCATCCCTCGGGTAGCAGCTATAAAAGTTGGGCCGCTATGTGTGTGGAAAAGTTCTTTCAGGGAAATGCTGGAAGTTCCTCTTTTGGGTTCCCGAGAGGATCAGTGTTAGTGTTGAGATGCAGGCTAGCTGGATGTTAGACTCTGAGGCAGTAGTTTGTAAAGCATGTGGTCAATCTTCTTTCAGGAAAAGAGTAGGAAATCTTTTTTTCCCTGCTTCCTTGGCACAAAGCCCTAGGGGGAATAGTCATAGAGAATGTGCCCACTTAGCAGCTGTTTTTCCTTTTGCTATAGTCCTGAGAGACTAATGAATACAAGTCTCATTGGTTATTAGATCTAGATAAACTGGGATCTCATCCTCTGGGTTGTACAGCCTTATGAGTTGGGGTGCTATATGTGCGGTCTCTATCCTTTGCTTCTCAGCAAGATTCTGGGACCTGGGTGTTCCCTCTGGGCTGTATGAGGCTGTGCCAGTGGTGCGGCTTATGGTAAGAATGTGTCTCAGCCTTACCTAGTCATTGCTGTTTGGGCATTCTCTCTTGATATGTAAGACTCATTCAATCTACTTCTGGATTTCTCTCAGAGGGAATAACTTAACATGTAGGTACATATTTGGTATGTTTGGTGGGAGGAGAGGAATTCAGGAGACTCATAAGTCACCATCTTGGTCTGGAGTCTCAAGGGTTCTTAACATATCTAATTGAAAGGAAAGTCAGAATTCTAAGAATGAGCACTGTGTTTAGAGTAATTGGCAGTTCTTTATGTGATAAGCCAGTGTGGGCGGGGGGACAATCTGTTTTCCCTGGTCATTTTTTACTCTGTGTGTGTGTGTGTGTGTGTGTGTGTGTGTGTGTGTGATTTTTTTTCTTGCTAATTCTATGTCAGATGGAGGTACAGTGACCAATAATAGCCCCTTAGGTGCCTGTTCTTGTACAATTGACTTCCTAGTTAGGAGTGGAAGTAGGACTGTGATAGGGGAAATAAATACATAGACAAGAAAGAGGTAGTTAATTAAGGCAATTTCAGATCAGGGAAAATGCTCTGTAGAATATAAAATCATGACTATGTGATATAAGCTTACTAAGGATGCAGTTTTGGATTATCAGAGAATTTGTATGGACAGAGAAATCCCTGCGAAGTTTACAAACATATGTGTCCTATCTTGCAAATGATGCCACATCTTCCTAATATTTCCAAGCCTCACTCCTCCCCTTGGGGTATCAATCAGGTAAGGCTCATGAAAATACTAATGATGCCCTATTTGCTTATAAGCTGTTAAGGAAATGATTGAAAATTCTATGTTTTACCTAGATGTCATATCAAAATATACTTGTGAAAGAATAGTCACAAAAAAAATCATGTAATTATATTGCACAGAGAGAAAAGCTTGGGGAAACCTTCGGTTTTAGAGAACTTAATGAAGAAAGGTAGGAACTCTGTCCATGAAAAGGGTGGAAAAACAAGAATGGCCAAGGAAAAAGAAGTTAAAAAAAAAGAACAAAAATGGCAATCTCCAGCAAAAATTATTCCTCAAATTTAGTGCACTGGAGAGGTTCCTGAAAAGCCTGTCTCTGATGGAGAAAAAGCAGCAAACTACTGTGTTACCTGGACGATGGGATGGAGGCAGTAGATACTGAAGGCACAGTAACCTGATGTGCAGCCAACACCAGAGGGAAGAGGAACGTGTTTTAAGGTGTGGCCCTGGGGGTGTTATGCTGTCCTGCACTCCTTAGTATCCTACTAGAGTCAAAGGAAAATAGAGAGGTCTTGAGTTCCTAGAAAGAAAGAAAGAAAGAAAGAAAGAAAGAAAGAAAGAGAAAGAAAGCATCATTTTTCTTTGTTTAGTAAATGGATTTTGCTGACTTACCATCATAGGAGAAATTTTCAGGATCTATAATCAGTCTTTGAAATAATTTGCTATTAAAAAAAGAAAATAAATAATTTGGTATGTGTTCTGTTTAAAATGTTAAGTTAGTTACACCTATTGTCTTAGTAATCACATATCTCACATATCTGCAAGACTGATGCTATATTGCCATATAACCAATTTCTTTGGGGATTTATGATACCAACAAGGATACAGAAATTAGACTTGGCTCTACAAAACCTATGGTCTGTGAAGGCACGGGCTATGTCCTATACATCTTTTTACACTAGATGTTATTTCAAATATAAGTAGACGGACATTTATAGAAAAATTTTTACTCCAAAATAATAAGAGATTCAGAAAAGGAGGTCATCTACTTCGTGAAGACAGGAACAATGTTTACATTTTTTTCTCCTGTGTCTCTAGCACTCGGTACATATTAATACACACTATTGAGTGAATGAATGAATTAAGGAATAAATTAATTGAAATGTGGATTGTTAACCAACAGAAGAGAAGCCTGCTAAAATTGGGGCAGCTGAGGAATCTAACCTGTGGGAAATTATTAGACATATTACATGTGCCCTTCAGAGGTTAATCTAGAAATAGTGATTAAATTTTAGGCAAAGAATTTAGTTCAACATAAGGGAAAATGTGCTATTGTAATTGCTGGTATAGTGCAGCTCTTGCTAGTATATAGCCTCTCTGAATGTGTGTGTATGTGTATGTAGTTAACTATCCTCCAGAATTTTTGTCCCAAAGTAGTATTTTAGGGGTACCTGAGTGGCCCCATTGGTTGGGCGACCAACTTGTTTCAGCTCAAGTCATGATCTCAGGGGTCCTGGGCTCAGAGGAGAGTCTGCTTGAGGATTCTGTTGCTTCCTATTCCTCTGCCCCTCCCACTGCTCATGCACTCTTGCATTCTCAAATAAATAAATAAGTCTTAAAAAACTCAAAAAAACAAAAGTTATGTTTACTAAATGTTTGCATAAATGCATATGCAAATAGTTATTAGAACTGCTCACGCATATGGGAATAGTGATCTTCCTTTCATTGTAGGTGTTCTAGAATTGCCCATGTCATTATACAGCTTGGATATGTAGCAAGAATGAAAGCATACATAAAGGTTGGATTAGATCCCATGCAGTGTTTTTTGGTATAATCTAACCTTGATCTTCTAGGATTCCATTAAATTAGAACATGTGTTTTCTCTGCATAAGAAGTACTTTATCAAGTTTTTAGGTATTACTTTATATGCTCTAGCTTCAAAGCACTTGTCAAGGAGGCATAATTTCATGATCTATGATGAGGAGAGGAAGCTAGGTACATTCTCTGCTGCAGACAACTGGAAGAGGGAGTCATTGTTACATAGAACCAACTCTAAAGGCTTTCTCTTTTCTTCTTCCTAAATTACCTTCATCTTAATTGCAATTACTTTGATTTTCAAAGATTCAGGTTGCTCAGGCCAATAGTAGAATCCTTACTTGGGAGCATAACTTAATAAAATGTTTTCCTAAATGATGCCAGGTTGTGAAGCTTCTGCAGAAACTTCACAATGGAAACAGGACCATAATCAATAGAATTCATATTATTAAATGTTCCATAAGTGTAGATCCTAAGTATCACCTAAAGGCTAAGTGTTGCCGAGTTCCATATAATGCGTGTGTGTGAGTGCTGTCATCTTGGACAAATCAGCAAGGCAGAAAGAGACCTTTAATGCTTGTGCCCTTGGTGTCTGTCATCCTTGCAGACAAGGATTTTTTTTTTTTTATTTGTATGACAAAGTCACATTAATTGGACTTTTTCCTAGGAGGAAATATTTTAAATTTGGAAGGCATCTTCAGAATAAGCTCTCCTTTCTACTCAGAAGAGATTCTCTGATTTATAACAATCTTTACAGATGATCTTTAATCTGCCTCGGAAGGATTTGTGTGTCACCTGGACAATTGCAGGTAGCTAACTTTTCATTTAAACTCCCATCCATGTATCAATAGGCAAACATGCAATATTACCCATTGTCATTTATCCTTAATCTAAATTTTTATTGGATTTTTGGGAGACATTAAATATAAAGCTTTACAGAATGCAGTTGGGTACAGAATAATAAAAAATCAGTAAAGAATAAAAATAGTTAAACATCAAAGTAGAGCCTTTAAGTAACACAGGTATAATGAAAGAACTCTCATGAACCAGTATACTGAATATTATGAAAAGTATTATATGCTTCTGTTTAGCAAAATGAGTCAGAGAAGTAATAACTGGTCAGTTTTATATACTTCCTTATTTCCTGCAACAGTCATCACATTAAAGGTGTATCTTTTGGGTGCCTGGGTGGCTCAGAGGGTTAAGCCTCTGCCTTTGGCTCAGGTCATGATCTCAGGGTCCTGGGATGGAGGCTCGCATGGGCTGTCTGCTCAGCAGGGAGCCTGTTTCCCCCTCATTCTCTGCCTGCCTCTCTGCCTATTTATGATCTCTCTCTCTCTCTGTCAAATAAATAAAATCTTTTTTTTAAAAAAAAAAAAGGTGTATCTTCCAGGTATTACATTGTTTCCATATGACATAATAGTCAAGTAACTTTCCCCGGGTTAGTCATTGAGCTTTTCACTGAAAGTAGAGTGATAATTTTTAAGCTCTTTGGGTTCTAAAGCCACAGCACATATAACCATTTTGGTAAAAATTTGCTAATTGCTTCTAAGGCTTTTCAGATCCTTTCGGCTTATCCTTTGATTCCTTCCTAAGGACCCTTCCTTACTGAGGGCTATTTCCAATATTTGGGGGGGTGGTTGTTTCTTGGTCTTAATGCAATATTAAGAGTTTAGTGTAAAAAAATATTTAAATGGAATCAGAAGGGATTGAATTCAGATATTTTGGTCATTTGCAAAATGAAATGTGAATGGCATCCTGAAAACACCTATCAAACTTATGCTCTTGTTCTAGATGTTTTGGAAAATAAGTGTAAGACGAGAATTAAAAACAGCTGTTTATTTTGCTGATGTGATCCTGAATGCAGGTCTGTGGGCCAGCTCCAGCCTTCCACAAGGCTTAAACCCATGACAAAAAGGACAGCCCATTAACTTTTCAGAAGCTAATTTTAGGGATGTTCTCTATTCTGAAAATATGTCCTTCCCATGTTTCGAGGATGACTTCTCCAGTGGCACCCCCTTCTGAAATGCAAACATCTACCATAATCAAGGACAGATTTATTTTGCCACATTGCTCATTTTAAATCCCAAGTTGTATAACCTGAGTTTAGAAGCTATGATTTTCAATTTTATTATCTGTAAAAGGAAGGTGATAAGAGTAGTACAGATGACCCTTGAATAATGTGGGTTTGAACTGCCTAGTTCCATTTAAGCACTGATTTTCTTTTTCTTTTTCTTTTTTCTTTTTTGCAAAAGGCTTTATTGTTTCCACTTGGTCCACAGTTTGGGAGAGGGCTTCCTGCTGGTTAAAAAGCTGCCTCCTGGCTTCAGG